>APFE030957830.1:0-11751 GCA_000404065.3 Pinus taeda
TCAACTGCTGCTGAGGGTCTGGCTGATCCAGATACTCCAACTCCCGTGATCTCTTAAAGGCCCTGTCCTCCTCGAACTTCACATCCCGTCTGACAACAACTCTCCTCTGTGCAGGAATGTAAATCCGAAAGGCCTTTGAGGTCTCACTGTAGCCCACAAAGATACCTTCTCTGCGGTGGGCTCTAGTTTGGTCCTCTTCTCCTTGGGTATATAGGAGTATGTAATGCATCCAAAGATATGAAGATGACCAATATCAGGCTTCTTCCCAGAGAAAGCCTCCTCCGGAGTCATGTGCCCCAAGGCACGATGCGGACTCCTGTTTTGCAAGTAAACAGCTGTGTTGCAGGCCTCTGCCCACAAAAACAATGGCAACCCCTGATCATGTAACATGGCTTTGGCAGCCCCTATGATGGATCTGTTCTTCCTCTCCGCAACCCCGTTCTGCTGGGGGTTGTAAGGAACAATGAACTCCCTCCTGATGCCTGCCTCCGCACAATAGTCAACAAACTCTTCAAGGGTGTACTCTCCTCCATTGTCCGACCTCAGGACTTGATCTTCCGACCTGTCTGTGTCTCCACAAGAGCTCTGAACTCCTGAAACCGCTTGAAGACCTCACTCTTGGTCTTCAAGAAATAAATCCAGGTCCTCCTGGAGTGATCATCAATGAATAAAACATAATACCCATATCCACTCAAGGAAACATGAGACATCCGACCGCTCACATCAGAATGTATCAAATCAAGTATCCCAGTCGCTCTGCTGTCACTGCTGGGAAAAAGGGATTTGGCAAACTTGCCCATAGCACATCCTCTGCAAGTATCAAAGTGATCAGTGCTGAAATCTGGCATACCTGTAGTGATCTCCCGCAAGGTCCTCAAGGCTCCATGATACATATGTCCCATCCTGCGGTGCCAAATCTCACACTGCTCAGAACTGCTAGCTCTGCTGTCGATACTACTATTCAATGCCAAAAGGAGCTGGAATGCAAACCTATACACCTTTGCATGGCGTATACCTATCACTCTAGCTGACTCAGCTGGAGCGCCCCTGGGATACATCAACACCTGTCCTCCCCTGAACAGTACCTCATATCCTCTGTCCTCCAAAGCTGAGACAGATATGAGGTTCTTCCTCATCCCTGGCACATAAAGACCCTCTGTCACTTTCAAGGGAGGTTTGGACTCCCTCTGAAATGTCAGTGTCCCCACCCCGACTGCTCTAACAACTCTGTCATCACCGAGTACTACCTCTATATCAGTGTCACTCTCTGAAAGCTCTGAGAAGTACTCACGAACTCCTGTCATATGACGTGGAGCCCCACTGTCTACATACCAGATACCTGTAGATGCTCCGCTAATCGAGGGAAAAGCCTGCTCCCTCTGAACCTGTATGGCAGGTGATCCTGCACTAGAGGACTCACACATAGTGAATGCAACTCCCGGTCAAAACGACCTGCAAAGTCCTCAATCTCTGCTGATGCTGCCAAACTCTGGTCCTTCCCCTTCTTCTTCTTCTTCTCCGGACACACAACTGCATAGTGTCCCATCTTTTGACAATTCCAACACTTCACCTTGGAATAGTCCTTCTGTGTGTTTACCTGTTTACCTTACCTTTGCCTTTGCCCCCACCACTGCTTGTGGAAGCCTGCTTCTTCCCTTTGCCTTTCTTGCCTCCTGCCACCAGTGCTACATCCTCATCCTGCTCAACTGGCTTGGCTGCCCCAAGCTGACCTTTCCTGATCTCTGTCTGAATGCAATCATCCCAAAACCTCTCCCATGTGGGAAGGGTCTTACGAGCACAAACCCCATCAGCAAAGTTCATCCATGAACGGGGGAGGCCATTTACCGCAATCCGCACCAACTCAGTGGGTGGAATGGCCTCTCCAATCGCTGCCAACTCATCTCTCATATTAGTAATCTTAGTGAGATATCCAGCTGCACTATCATTGCCCATCTTAATGTTCTTCAGTTTCTCCTTCAGAACCATTTTCCGTTTCTCATTGGTACTCTGGTAGAGATTGGACAATGTTGTCCACATCTCATGGGCATTGCTCTTTCCTCTCACATGGAATGCAATGGTCTTTGATTCCGTCTAGAATCAACCTCTTACCCTTGTTGTTCTTTCTATTATAAGTAGCCAACTGAGTAGCATCAGTAGGCACAACAACAGGAGTCTGAGTGGTATGCACCATAATATCCCAGACTTCTGCCTCCTCAAAGATACTCTGCATTCTCTCCTTCCAAACGCTGTAATTTGTATGCCCATCCAACCTATCCTCCACCCTCAATCCCAATGACATCCTGCTGTCCTAAAACTGAAAAATAGCACTGCTGTAGTAAAGATAAAAACTGTTGTTTATGAAAAATCAGCTTGCTGGAATTTTCTGAGTGAAAAATCAGCAGCTGTAATTTTTCTCTTTTGCTGTCCCAAACTGCCCTTCAGCACTCAAGCTCTGATACCATGTTGAAATTTCTGTTTTCCCACCCCGGTTTTCAGTTTCTCCTTATTTCTCCCATGTAGTTAAATGCCCTTTCCCATAACCATACATTCAACAAGCTGAAAAAAATAAATTTGCTGAAAACACAAATTCTGGAAATTTTATAGAATGCTGGAAAATTTGCGAATAAATTCAGCAGGTAATAATAGTCATTAACACTGATATTTTTTGTCAATGTGACCCTGGAAAACCCCCTACAACTCTTGGGGAAAACCAGTTTGAGAGCTCTTCTTTATTTCTAAAAAAAAAAAAGTCTTTTTACAGCAAGAAAATTTCAGCAAAAATTACAGCAAAATAATTTTTCCAGCAAGCAAACTTATCTATTTTCAGCCCAACAGACCACCTGGAAACTTTGTTGTACGCGCGGTACGGACCGTACGGATGTACGGATTGTACGGACGTATGGATGTACATACCGTATGGACTGTACGGACAGACCTCGACTTTTGTGCCGAAAATCAATTCCTCGATATTCGTGCCCAAAAATCAGTTTTTCTCAGTTTTCAGCAAAAAAATCAGTTTTTTCTGCTTGTTCTTGCTGTTGTTCTGCTTGTCTTTCTGTTGTTCTGATTTTGCTGAAGAGTTGCCTGGTATGTGTGCCAAACTGCTGCCTCTTTCTCCTTCCTGTCCAGAAATCTCCCTTGCTCTCTTGCTCTCCTTCTCCCAATCTGCTCATGAAAGAATGAATGATCTTTTCCTTCTTTTCCTCCTTTAATCTAACTCTAAGTGACTTTTGGGTGATCCCTAAATCCAATGGCTGAGATAGATTTAGATCAATGGCTGAGATTAAATGCACATTTAAATCTCACTTTTTATTTTTTAATTCACCTACTTTAATAAAGACCCACTTAGTCATTTATTTCCAAAGTCACTTTTTCCTTTATAATATTTCATTGACTTTATAAAAGTCACTTTAAAATTAGACTTAGTAACTTTCACTTAAAGTCACTTTTAAATTAGATTTTAACTTTATAAAAATTATAAAGTCACTTTAGGAGAAAAAATTAAAATATTTTGGACACTTTTCCCTAGGCCAAAGATCAAAGCCTAAGGGAACCACTTGTCCTCCGGTACCAAATTTCAACACTAGCAAATTAACAGATGTTCAAGTTGTATTACAAAGATGACATTTGATGCCATGAGACATCTTTTGTATTGTATCTCTAACCCTACTCTCTTAGATAGAAGTTTATTTTTGTCATTAGTTTTCATTTCATGTGTTTATGTTTTGTCTTTATGCTTCATTGTTAGAATATGATTTCTATTCCAGTAGATGGTATGTATATATATATATATAGATAGATAGATATATATATATATATCATGATGATTTTGATTAGAGAGAATATCTACCTAAGATTTCTTTGTTTTCTTGGATACAAGATTCTGGATTCTCACATTCCTTCACTAAAGCAGCGTGTCCCCAAGTAGAGCCAGATGTTGACCACACATGTCAACAATCCATGAAGCAAAGTACAAAGCAGTGGATCAAAATTTTTTCAGTAATTTCATCATTGTAATCCAAAATTCTACTTTTGTAATGTAAAAATGATTCTAGTATGATTATTAAGCCATGTAACAACACCTAGGTAAGCTTATGATTTTTGTCAAAGTGTTTCATCCTAGGGAGTTTTTAACCTCCCCAATTATGTGTGTTTGTAAACACAGATAATTGGCAAAGTTTTTTTCCAAGATAGACCCCAAAGCTACGGTAATTCTTTGATGAAGTCTTAGGAGAGTCATAGTGTTTATCGAGTTGATTTATTTTTCATACTAGATCATGTGCCTTGTTGCAGAGTTTGATTGAGTCCCAGGAGTGTATGTCTATGTGTATTTCCGCTTATAATGGTTGAATTTGTAATATTTGATGTAAAAGTGTGTTTAGAAATTTTTTTGGTGAATGGTTCCTCATAATTAGACACCATTATCAAAAATAGTTTTTAGATGCACTTAAAGGGCGGACAAATAATTAATACCATCTTAGTCATTTTAATTTTAATTTCTAGAAAAAATAAAAATTAATTTTAGCCAGAAATTATCCAAAAAATAAAATGAAGGGAAAATTAATTACCTTCTAAGTGGGAAATTATAAAAAATTTGTGCGTGCAGAAAGAATTAATTTTATGAGGTCCTCCAACAATGGAAAAGTCAAATTTTCGAGAAAATTTAAGACTTTGGACCATGGTGGTTGAGTCAAGGATCATTTTTCAAGGAAAAAATCTTGGAATTTTTTTTTTTTGGACCAAGATCAAGGCCTTTATCAACAAATACGATATTTTTCAAGATCAAGGGACAAGATTTGTTTTTGGCATGGATCAAGAAGCTACTAGCTATTTTTCTCGAAGATCAAGTCAAACTAGTCATTATTTCCACTTGGAGGGGTTATTCCATCTCATTTTTCTATATAAGGAAGCTCTCAAGTTCGTCCTCTCATCTTGATCTTACTAGATCGAAATTTCTTTGTATTGAGCTAAGATTTGTTGGAATTTTGCATTAATAAATGCTTTGGGGTTCAATTCAAGGTGTTTATGTCTCGCTGATCTGTGGTATGTGTTGGTTGGTTTTTTTGATGGTTAATGCTCTAAATTCGAAATATTATTGAGTATTTTTATTTCAATAGCTAGTAGTAGGAGCATCCATTGGCACAGGTATCTTGCCTTAGGTGTTGGATCTTGGATACATAATTACAACTCACTTGATCTAGCAGGTATTTCTAGATCTTAAGGGTTTAAAGTATAGATCTAAGTCCCCTTGAACTAACAATCAATCTTGAGTTGAATAGAGATCTATAGGTACTCCAACCCTTGGAAATCCCAAGTACCCAGATTGAGGGAAGAAATTGATCTTGTTTGGCCCCAAGTTTTAATCTAATGATTTATTTTTGGCAGGAGGGTTTAGCCAATAAATTAAAATTCAAAATTAGCTCCATCAATTTTTTTTTTTCAAAATCTATTTGGGCTAATAATGTTTTATTTGCTAAATAGAACTAATTTCCTCTTGTAAACTATTGCATATAATTTGTAAATATTTTGTAAATTATTTCTAACCCTTGTAAATAATTTTTATTACTTGTAAATAATAATTTTGGCTTTTTATTTGAGAATTTTCTAGATATTGTGTTTTGTGCTCTATTTATTCACCTTGCAGGCACTTGATTTCAAAATCTCAAAGGCAAATATGAAGCAAAGGCGAGTATCCATCATTCAGCCCAAACTACTTGGGTTTCAGGGCCAACATCAACCTTAGAAGCAGTCGTCCAACCTTTTTGGGAAGTTTGTTGGGTTTGTGAGGGCAGATGTAGGGTTTGGAGACCAAGATCTACAAGACCTGAGTGCCCAAAATTGGAAGCTAGGTCTAGAAGAGAAAACGCTATCCCTAGGGTTCTTTTTCTATAGCTGCGGCTACAACTAGGGTTTTTCGGAGAATTTATTTTTCTGAAGTGGTTCGCAGGTGGTTTCTCAGTGTTCAGGTCAAATTTTTGGCACTTTCTCAACAATTTTGGCCTTTTTGGGCCTAGCTACAGGGGTTAGAGGCCATTTTTGGCTTGGCTATGGGGTTTTGAGGGATAAAAACCCTAGCCGCAGCCTACTGGAGGACTTTCTTGGCAGGGAACAACCCTAATTAGACCTCTAAGACCTAGTCACAGCCCTAAAGGGACTTATTCATTTCCTTGCAAGTGATTTCCAATGATACTTCTTTGTTTTGCAGATGTAAGGTAATTTCTGGCGAGGGTTTTCAGTTAACTTTCAGTATGTTTGTTCTATTTGTGGGCTAAGTCTCTGTTTTGCGGGCTTATCATTCATTGAGGAAGGTTTTCAAGGGCCAAATTTTCATTTTCCTAGCTATTCTAGCCCTTGGAGGCCTAGCTGTAGCCCTAAAGGCACTTTCAAGCCTAGCTGCTAGCATTTGAGGGGCTTCTAGCCCTAACCGCAAGCTCTAAGAGGCTTGATACATTATGTTGCAGTTCTTTGGAAAGTTGATCACCAAATTTCAGGGGCCATTCTTCACATATTTGTGGCTAATCTTTGTTGTTTGTCCCTAGTCGCAACCTTGGAAGGCTTTCTCTAGCTTGGACGTGGGGTTTTTGGTGGCTTGTCCATTCTATTTCAGACTTACGTTTGTGATTGCAGGGGTTGGGTAGCTCACAAAGTGCATTCAAGGCCAAAACTAGCCTCGTTGGTGCCTTGACTAGCTAAATCAACCATTGGACAAAGGTCCAGAGGACTTGAGGGTTTGTTGTCTTTCCCTATCCTCTCTTTCACTTACTGCATAAATCAAATCAGATCTGAAGCTAATATAATAGGTGGCATAATTGAGTGCTAAATCACCAAGGAAGTTTAGAAACATCTCTAAATAAGTCTAATAACTCTAAGAAGTAACCCTCATTACTTAAGGGCTTATTTTCTATTGTGTTTCTTAGCTTTTCTTTCAAGTTATGGGATTGCTTTCACATTATAGTAGATTGCTGGTCTAATTTGCATAAGTCTGATATTGAGAGAAGTTCATTGGTAAATTGGTCATATAAGTCTTGCTTTGACCTTCTTCTTGCATTTTTGCATTGTCATTGCATCATTGTGTCATTGCACTGTGTACCTAGCATTCATTGTTGATCACTGTTGACAATCTCACCTTGTGCTAATGTGCTTCATTGGTTTATGATTTAAATGATAACTTGCTATTGGGCCTAACCATTGAGTAATATTGCTAATCATAAGATAAGATCTTGTGAAATATTGATAAACTTGAAATTGCTAATTTTTTTCCATTTGAATTGCTAGCCTTGTTTCATTATCATAAAGTGCTCAAATTTTTTCTTGTGATCACAAGTGAAATTAACTAGCACAATGACAAATTCTAATTATCTTTGTCTAATAGTGCATAATTAAATCTTGTCACTTGTTTTTGACTGGAATTGCACATATTGCCTCATTTGAGATAGTTATTTAATTTCTCTTTAGTTACTTCATCTAATTGCTCTTACATTGGATATCACTATAAGTGTTTGGATCTCAAGTAATTCTTCTTGTTGAAGTGCTTTTCCCAATTAATAATCTCGTTGAAGCTTTCACTCAAATTTTGCATCTTCATTCTAGGACTAGAAGTGCATTTATAAAATCTACCTCCAAGCATAAGCTTGATTGTAAGAACTAAGGACCACCTTCTTCAAGCAATTTGAGGACTCTAGACCCTTGTTCGCAGTTAACATAGGTGACCTCGCAGTTCTCTTCTGGGCAATCCCTTGTAGGAATGGAGACACATAGGTGGTTAGAACTCCACGAGATGTATCGTTGATGAGGCCTTAGCATCCTTCCTTTGGACTTCTCACTACAACCTGCATTCGAGAGTCGTTCCAACATAATTGAGAAGGAGGATAAATCTAGAATAGGCATACAATTAAAAATAACCAAGATCTTGCATCTCACATATAACTAGGTCCAATAGGATAGGATAGAATTTGCATATTGCAGCAACTCTTTATCCGGTGACTTGGAATTCTAATTAAAATTATGCAAGTAATCAACTTTAGAAGCACTGGTCTTTAAGTAGCATTTTCAATAAATCTAATCAAGTGGTGCATAATAATCATACTTGCCTATTAATTTCAACTAAGTTGCTAGGCCATTCAATTGTATCTCCCTTACTTTTTTGGTTTCCAACAAGTAGTTCATGTCTTCATCCATAGGGACTACCCCCTTTAGCCTTCAATATCAAGACAACTTAAATGGAGAGGGCATGGATTAGTGTTACAAGCCCTGCCCTAAGCAATGTCGCGTTCTTGTGTACAATTCGGGAAACAACAAAACCATCTGCAAGGACTTGGGGAACCAATCACTGATTCAGAAGTAACCTTGTATGTACTAAATGCATTGCCACCAGAATGGAGTAGCTTTGCAACAAGCATCTACCCCAAGAAGGATTCAACTCCCTTTGATGAGTTGTGGGCCCAATGCATTTCAGGAGAATCAAGGATCAAGGTCAAGGATGATATTGGATCAGATGAGCAATCTCAAGCCTTTCTAGTCGGAGTCAAGAAGCTAAAGAAGGAAAAGTTTGGTAAGTCCAAGAAGAAAGACATGTCCGAGGTTCAATGCTTCAAGTCAATGAATTTGGACACTTTAAGAGGGATTTCCCAAACCAACAAAACAACAAGAGAAAATAAAGGAGTGAAGCTTATGTAGCCAAAGCAATGGGAGAACCTGAGAAGAAGGTAAAGAAGTATGAAGTGAAGGATATTTACTACTAAAGAAGGTTAACCAATTATCAGGTTCTTTATGAAGACTAATCTTTCTTTTAAGATAGTATGTTTTGAATAAGTGTCATGGAAGAAATCATATGATAGTAGCATATTTGGAATTTACATGTTTAAGTTGCTTTATAGTAATCATCTAGATAGATAGATAAGACCATTTCGCATAATGTTCATCCAATCATTATCTAACATCATGTGAGAAGTTGTCATATTGCCTAAATGGATCATCATGATCTTGGGAGGACCATCACTGTGAAAGGTCCTTGGGAAAGGCATCTTGACAAGGGTAGTATACATTCTATGTAATGTGGAATCAATAGTGGTAAAGGGATGAAGGAATGAAACGGGGTCAAGTTGCAGGGTCATTTTAAGGCACGAAGCTAGATGATTGAATGAAAGCATAAGGAATGCATGTTAAAAGAAAACTTCGGTTAAGGTTCATATGTATAGAATCTTGTGAAAAGAAAGTTGGTTATAAAATTATGTTTAAGTATTTATGTTGTTGGAAAAGAATAGAATTTGACTTACTTTAGGATGTATGAGAGATTAATACTTTCTTTAAATATGTAAGATGATAATTAATATCCAATCTCCAACAGAGAAAAAGTTGTAACTCGGTAATCAAGTTCGATCCTTGGGCACTGTGATGCAAGAAGGAAATTTCAAGTGGAGATAGTTGATGAGGATGTTTATGGTTCACAAAGGTCAACATGGTAAGGTAAAGCTATTTTATTTATGGTTTGGTTACCTAGTTAACATATTATCTTGTTAAGTGGAAAATATGTTGCAGGTATTCATGATGACAGTTGCAACAAGTTCAACTGTGTCGATGGAATACTTGAAGAACACTGAGAGGAGCTCATTCTCTGATACCTAGTAATTATGAAAATCAGGATGTGGTCATCTTGGGATTGAAAGGTAGCAGTGGGAGAAGATATCCTGAAGGTCAAAATTTGTACTACGAAAAGGAAGATCACTTTCGTGAGGAAATTATGATCAACGTGAAGTCTCAGAAGGCTTGACAGAATGGCTTCATGAATGAAGACAAGATGAAAGTGATGTGCAAAATGGATGACCTAGAACTTGTTGTGAGAAGATGGATCTGTGACCTGTGATACCAAGAAAGGAAGCATGCTTGGTATAATGAGATGCAGAGGAAAGAGGGAGCCATGCAAACTTTGAGGAACTGAGACTTGAATGAAATACAAAAGAACTTGTGAAAGTCTGGAATCTCCTCTAGATTTGAGAGGAAGTAAAACTCGTCTCCTTGAATAGGAGCAAGATATCCTCTCTATTTGAGAGGGAGTGATGGTGGATAGTTCTTATCCTTATGTGTCATGCACTAGACCAGGGCTAATAGCTGTAAGTGTTAGTGAAGGCCATAAGGAAACAATGGTGTTCAGAGGAATGGATACGCATCTAAGACTGGTGCTCCTTGAGTATTGGGAATCCAAGATAGTAAGTAGTCTTGTGGACTGACACTCTTTGAGGATATGATTGGTATCCAAGATGAGAGTGGGTGAAGAGGACCGATATACTTTGAGGATTCAGGGCCAGGAATCCAAGATAAGAATAGTCCTAAAAGGACATACCTTGTGGACATCCGGAGGGGGGTATGTGCCTTGTAGAGGCAGTACCGTATCACACGTAAAGCCTCCCAGCATAATGCTCTTAATTAAAGAAGAGCTTGTCTAGTTAGGCGTTAGAGATGGTGTTGGTCATGATAATGATGCTTACAACATGGTTTATAAATCTGACTCCTCTTGTGAGAACTCTTCACTTTGAGATATGACGTTGTACTAGTTGTACAATTATGAATACCTCCCTAGTTAAGAGGGAGTGTTGAAAATGTAACTAGTTTCGGTCTTCATAATTGTTTTTGTACTCATTTCAATATGTATCCTATGTAACAAGCAAGAACACAAAAGAAAAAGTTATTATTATTAAAGCATGGGTTTCATGCTCTTTATTAATGGTCTTCTAGGTAAAAGCATGTTCTTCATGCTTCTAGGGTTTGTTAGGTATTAGGATTTATTGTCATGAGTCAAAGGAGTCAACATTATGTTTATAAGACCTTTCCGGGCAAAAGGTATTTATAAAAAGAATTATTTTTTAGTTTAGAAAGTCCTAGAATCTCCTAAAGTACAAGTTAGCTGCTCCACGGTGAATGCTTTGGTATCAGCGTCCATACCTTTGATCACTGCGGCTAAGCACACCCTCCTCCCATGCTGCGGTGCTTCCATACGAAGGTATCACTACTGTCGCTGCCCCTCTTAACTCGCAATATCAGTAAATTTGCTCCTCCATAAACTGCTCCTTGTCCATACAAATTCACTCCATATAAATAAATCTGATTTTTTTACATTTCATATTGTACTTGTTGTTGCAACACTGTGTTCTGGCATGGTATTTTTGGTTCAAATTAGGTGAAGATTGATATATCGCTGTGGGATATGTTGACCTCTACTGGTCAACTACCCATGCAGTACATCCCCTTTTTTCTTGCAAAAAAGGGGCAGCACCTGATCAGCGTGTCCGTGCCATCCAACAGTGATCAGCAGCTTGATCAATCCAATTGTAAACCTAGTCTGCATATATGAAATGTAAATAATCTTAGCAGATCAGAGTCATGTATTAAATTGCCTAGGTGGACCTAACTTTCTAATGATATTCTATGTCCCGGAAGGTTTTTCGTCTCACCGATCGACGGATCGGCAGAGTTTTCCTTCAAACCTGACCCCAAAGCCGGGATGCATTTTGTTATTAGAACTTTAGGAAAATCCTAGTGTGTTAACCTGCTAGATTATAGTTGTGTCGCAGAACTGGGTGATTTGTGAGGGTCTGTGTTAAAGGGGTTTTTCTCCCTTAAGATGTAAATTGTAAAAGTCATGTAATGTGTCCTGAGGGTCAAAAAATGTTTTAAAATCCCCTCATGAGTCCTAAGTCCTAGGTCCTAGGTGATGTTTCCGAAGGCTTAGTTCGATGATCCATTTTAAAATGAATT
>APFE030957830.1:14369-52696 GCA_000404065.3 Pinus taeda
TTTCTTTTTAGTTTTATTTAGTTTTTTTTAGAATAAATTTAATTTAGACCTTTTAAAAAATTAAAAAATTTTGTGGAAAATTGTTTTTGCCAGATTCAGTTGTTTTTTCAGTGATTATCATTCAAACTGAGATCTAAATTTTTCAAGTCGAGATACGAAATTGACATCTGGTTAATAATTCACAATTCTCGTGGTGGTTTCAAGCGTTTATTTTCATTTGAAGTTTTCAGTTGCTGGATATCGTTTTGGTCTTGTGATCATCTAACAAGTAATCGTTTTGATAACGATCTCTTAAGGCACTGGTCTGCTAAGTTAATCAAATTCATCTAGTGCTTATCTTTTCGTGTCTCGTGTTTCCCAACCAACTGGTCGACAGTTGGTCTTCATCATCTCACAGGGTCTACCCCCCTTAGCCGCGGGAGATAGGCTTAAACGGAGGGATCGGGGATCAGAGTGACAGCCCCCGGTCTGAGCGTTGTCGTGTCAATCTGCGCGACAACAAGATATATCGTTGTTGTTGCAATGCTGTGTTGTTGTTGTATTGTATATGTGTATGGCATTGAATATTAGAGTTGGTGAATGGTGAATGCTATTACGCTGAATGATATTGCAGTGTATGGTATTGCATTTTGTACAGTGATACCTCTGTCTCCATGTATCAAAATCAATTTATTTATTTATTTATTTTTGTTCTTTTTATTTTAATTTTCTGTTGTTGTTGTTTTATAATTTATGAGTAAAATTTTTCTTCCCACATTACACAGATTTTACAATGCATTCAATCATATCTATTGTGGGAGTAGTTCTCACTAGCAAGGAGAACTATCCTGAGTGGTCCAAGAGAATAAAACACACCTTCATTTTCAATGAGTTGTGGAAAGGAGTGTGTTGGAGATGGAGACAAAGAGCCAGAATATCCTACCTCAGACAAGGAGTTCGCCATTTGGGAAAATAAGAACAACAAGGCCTATTCATTGATGGCAGCATCAATAATTGAAGAGGTGGGTCGCCATATTTCGCCATTTTCAAATGCTTTTGAAGCCTTACAAAAATTGAAGGAACTCGATGACTCACACTCAGCACTTGAAGTTGTTCAACTCATGATTAAACTCCACTTTTGAATTACAAAATAATGATCCTCTTGCTCTTGAATCTGAAGTAAAATCTGTAATGCATGATATCGAAGCCACTAAGGTTGAATTGGAGATTCCTCTCATCGTTTTTCTCAAGGCACTTTATCCTACTTACTCCAATTATCTTAGAGTCATTGCAAGCAAATGGAAATCTCAAAGATATTACCTTTGACTCTCTTGTGAAAAAATTGTTGAAAGAGAGAAAGCTTTTGGAAAGAAGACAACCCCTAAATCTTTTGAAGAGGCTATCTGTCTTGCTCAAAGAGAAAAGAATCTTGCTCAAGATTCTTCCAGAGGAAGAGGTGGTCAAAGAGGAAGAGGAAGAAATTTCAGAGGCAAGGGGGGCAGACACTCTCAAGGAGAAAAGTCAGATTTGCTCTGCATATACTGCAAAAGAAATGGATCACAGATGCCTCCACATGCAAGTTACCTTGGGACAAAATTGAGCAACAAAGAAACCAACCCAAAGGTAAAACTAATGACATAGACAAAGGTAAAGCACTTGAATCCGCTTATTATGTTGTGGCACAATGTAATATTGGAGTAAATGAAGACTTATTCAATGCTTCATTTGCTTCTTCAAAAAATGATTGGTTGCTTGATTCAGGAGCAACTTGCCACATGACTCATAGAAAAGATTTTTTTAGAAGAATTTACTGACAATGTTGATGGAGCAGTATACTTTCCTAACCAATCAAAACTCAAGCCATCAGGGCTTGGCACAATCAGGGTTAAATTGCCTAGTCTTCCAGACTTTCTTCTGCATCATGTTTTATATCTCCCACCGCTGAGGAGAAACTTGCTGTCCTTGGTCCACATCCACCAGCAAGGAGACTCCATTCATATGTTTGATGGCAAGTTTGAGGTGAGAAAATCTTCAAACCACTCACTTGTCAAGACGAGGATAGAAGAAGAAAGGCTTCTCAAGCTGCAGGGTACCTCTGCTCGTGCACAAAATTTCTCATACAATTCTCATTATGAAGAAGGTACATTTCCTTCAAGTTTATTATGGCATGCTAGATTTGAACACTTGAACTATGACAGCCTCAGCTTGTTGAAGAAAAATGGTGTTACTGGGTTGCCTACAATTCCTAGGAAGCTTAAGCAGTGTGATGCTTGCATTATAGGAAAGCATAGCAAACAGTCTTTTCATGATTCACATTCAGGAGCACATAGAAAACTTGAACTCATTCATTCAGATTTATGTGGTCCAATGCCTGTTCCTTCTGCAAATGGAAATAAATATATGATGACATTTGTTGATGACTACACCAGAATGTATTGGGTTTATTTATTGAAGAACAAATATGATGCTTTTCAAACATTCAAGAACTTTCATACATGGATTGAAAATGATGCACAATCTCATATTTGCTCTATTCGCACTGATAATGGAAAATAATATAGTTCAAATGAATTTGAAAACTATCTTCGCCAACATGGGATCAAACATCAAACAACTATGCCTTATAATCCTCAATAGAACGGTGTAGCTGAAAGAATGAATAGGACAATCTTAAATATGGTGCGCTCCATATTGTTTTTCAAAAATGTAAAATTGATGTTTTGGGATGATGCAATTCTATGTGCTGTATATGTAAAGAATCCATGTCCATCTAATGCTATTAGAAACAAGTCTCCTTATGAAATGTGGTAGGGGTGCATTCCTTCGATAAAGCATCTCAGGGTCTTTGGTTCCACATGTTATGCCTTGATACCAAAGGTACATAGAAACAAACTTGGTATTCAAACACCTCCAAAGCATACCGTCTCTATGATGAAGTCAATAGAAAGTTTGTTGTATGTAGAGATGTAATCTTTCTTGAATCATCCAAAACTAACAATGTTGTTGAGCGACAACTTGATCACTTGGATAGATTTGCAAATGCAAAATCATTTCAAGAATTTGATAATCAGATTCCACATCTTGAAGGGGGGATTTCTATACTAGATCAACCTGTGGAATCTTCTTCTGAAGCACTCTCTCCCTCGCATGAAACTCCAACAATGGATGATACTTTAAGTGATGTAATTAATAGAATTGGGAGACTCAATCTTGATTCAATCCCAACTCAATCAACGGAGCAGCCTGGACCATCTAAGAAAGGTCCGCCAAAGTTGCTGACAAAGACACTTGAAAGTGTTCATCCTGATGAAGTTGGAAAGACAGGAACTAGAAATTCAAACTGGCAAAATGGAGGTGATGTAGATGACTTTGAATCACCTATTGATATGGATGTTTCTTATGATTGTGAATTGAATTTGTCTATAGATTTTGAACCAACTTCCTTCAAAGAAGCTGCTTCTTATGGTGAACAGAAAGAAGCGATGCAAAAGGAGTATGATGCCCTGATAAAGAATGGCACTTGGAAGCTGGTTGATCCTCCATTAGGAACCAAACCAATTGGCTGCAAGTGGGTCTACAAGAACAGGTATAAAGCTGATGGCTCACTTGACAAGCACAAAGCCAAGTTTGTGGAAAAGGTTTTGCACAGAAGGAAGGGGTCGATTATGAGGATACTTTTGCCCCCACAACAAAATGGGCTTACCATCCGAACACTCTTTGCCCTCGCAGCTCAGAATGGTTGGAAAGTCCATGAAATGGATGTAAAAATTGCTTTCTTGAATGGAGATCTAAAAGAAAATGATTTTATGTCCCAGCCTGAAGGATTTGTTGTGAAAGGACATGAACATAAAGTATGCAAACTTGTGAAATCCTTGTATGGCCTCAAACAAGCATCGGGAGCCTGGTATGAAAAACTGACAGAGCATCTTCTGAAACTCAATTTCAAACATTATGATCTTGGCGATGCAACTTTGTTTGTCAAGAAAGTTGGCAAAACAATTGTATATGTTGTTGTATATGTAGATGATCTTTTGATGACAGGGAACAATGAAAGTTACATTGCATCCATAAAGAAGGAATTGAAGAAAGGTTTTGAAATGCCTGATTTGGGCTATGTTCATTACTATCTTGGTACTGAAGTAACTCAACATCCGAAGTCCATATTCCTTTCTCAAAAGAAGTACATTGGAGAACTGTTGAACAAGTTTGGCATCACTGAATGCAATTCTCTGACTACTCCAATGGAAAAAACTTAAAGCTCACATCCATTGAAGGAAAAGCATTTGACGATGAAACAAGGTAGAGACATCTTGTAGGAAGTCTCAACTACCTAACTACTACCAGACCAGACATTTTGTTTGTTGTTGGAATCCTCTCTAGGTTTATGCAAAGGCCTTGTGAGGGACATTGGTTTGTTGCAAAAAGAGTTCTAAAGTACTTGAAAGGAACTCAGACTTTGGAATCAAGTATACACAGATGGGCGACTTCAGCTTGATTGGATACTCTGATTCACACTTCGATGGAGAGAAAGAAACTGGGGTATCTACTTCAAGTTATGCTAGGAGTCTTGGATCAGGAGCTGTCTCCTGGAGATCACGCAAACAATCAGTTCCAATAGGTTCCACAACAGAGACAGAATATGTGGCAGCAACTAAGGCAACAAAAGAGATTGTGTGGCTCAAGAAAATTCTTGAAGATTTACAGGTAAAACAAGTACAATCAACTCCACTCATGATTGACAATACCTCAGCAATAAAGTTGGCCAAGAACCTAAAGTTCCATGATCGAACAAAGCACATCAGTGATAAATATCATCTAATTCGACATCACGTTGAGGCCAAAACAATCCATCTTCGCCATTGTTCCACTAATGAGCGAATTGCAGACATCATCACCAAAGCACTTGGAAGAGAAAAGCTTGAAAGATTCAGAACGATGCTTGGACTCATCAACATCCCTTCAGATTAAGGGGGGGAATGTTGACACCTAATCATAGGGATTGGGTGAACAACTAAAATTAATGTAAATAAATAATAGAAAAGATGAAGAGTCACCAGGAGATGAAATGAAGAGTCTCTCCCTCATGTACATAATAATGATCAACCTGAATGAATAACATGATTTGTTTTGAGGAGTTACCTCCTAGTCTGACAGAAACATCAAGTCAGCTTAAAAGTGGGAATTCGACCCCTTGAGAAGGCTATATAAAGGAGTAGGTCAACCTCATTCAACCAAGAGAAATTCGATCATGACATCTAAATTTCCTAGCAAAGGTATAGAATTGGACTAATAAAGTTCACAAGCAAATATCATGGTTAAGGAAAATAAGAACTATAGGAAGCCACTTTACATTTTTCCAACATCTTTTTACTCAAATAACCCTACAAGCATGAGGAACATGCTTTGACTAGAATTGAAATGATAATAATAAACATAAAATTGAATATAATGATTACATTAACAGTACATTTTAATTTCATCATGAAAACTAACACTAGTTACATTTCCAACACTCCCTCTTAACTAGGGAGGTATTCATAACGACACAACAGGATACCAGGATAATCTCAAATTGAAATATTCTCATAAAGGATTTAGATTGATAAGCATCATCATCATCATAACCAAGATTGCCAAACATAGCAAGGCCTTGACTAACAAGCTCTATCTCTCCACTAAATCAGAGCAAAATTCTGGGAGGCATATATTTGGACACCACCACCACGTTTCAAGGCACATACCCCATCGGGTTGTTCACTAGGCATGTCCTTACAAGACTATTCTTATTTTGGATATCACCCATCCTCAAAGAATATTGGTCCTTAGGACTACTCTTATCTTGGATACCTTATCCTCAAAGAGTATCGGTCCTTGGGACTACTTCTATCTTGGATACATTTCCTCAATAAGTATTGGTCCCAAATGCTTATCCAATCCACCATTCTCCCTACCAATGCCTTCACTAGGCTTATGGCTGTTACTCCTGACCATAGTGCATGACACATGGAGAATACAATATCCATCCTCACTTCCTCAACTAGGGAGGAAATCCTCACTACCTCTCAAACAAGGAGATATAACCACAATTCTAAGATTGTCTCATAAAATACTCATCAATGCATCAACTATATGTTCTTGTGTGGAGATTTGTTGATGTTGCTCGACTCTTTATCTGCATCACATCATAACAAGCTTCGACCTTCCGTACCTTTGTCATTGTTCATGTATCTTTAATCATGTCATCAAGTATTTTGTAATGGTTTCTAAATAGGAATACACTTGATATAAAGCAAATAATCTGTGCAGCAAAATATAAAAACGAAATACATATTAAACACCCATAGAAATGCTGCAAATATGGAATTGTTGAGCCATTTTATTACTTCTTTGAGGAAAAAATACAATGGATAATAGAATGGTTCACTTGGGCTTGTCTCCATGGACAAGCATGACCAAACCCAGGGAAGAAAATCGCTGAATGGGTGACTGCTCTAACTGTTGCACCAATCTACATTGTGCTACTTAGGAAACTACCTTTTTGCTAGGTTCGAATGGTTGAAAGGTCCACTTCCTATGCACATAAAATTATATGCTTTTAACTATGGATTCCTTGGCCTAAACCCAGAAAATCCCACGAAGGAATTTGACTGGTTTAGACTTTTGAAATTCAACCCCCTTGGAGCCCGACTTCAGTTGCAGCTACAAAACTCAGCTTGCTGGAATCTGCCTGTAAATCCTCCTGAAAATGGTCCCAAAGTGTTGGGTTGGCCCCTACTATCAATCCCCGGACTTCACGGATGGACTTCCGTCATATGGCACCTGCTCCTAAGCTCCATGAAAATGTTGGACTGGCCCTCTACACTGCCCCCAAGCCCAGTTATTCGAACTACTGGGATGTTGGATCTGTTGGCTCCAAAACTCACAAGGAATGATGGCCTATTGCTTCTCTCTCAATCATCTAACTCTCCCGACAAATGGCTGATCACTGATAGCTCCAACTCCTCCTGCGTATTCTCTAGCTAGCCAGAAATACGCACTCTCTGTTTGTGGTTGAATGGGAATGCTGCAACACACTCTCGGATCTCCTGAAATGACTATGGAATTGCTTCCCTAGGGCGGGCACGGAAGGTCGCTAGAAGGAAAGGTTTAATCTCCCGCTTGAGAGATTCGTGGCTAAACAGCCGGTTGACTCAGCTAAATAGCAGAGCGACAATCAAGTAATTTTGATTGCAAGGTGTAAGAATGAATCCAAATGAGAGCTTCTTCCCCCTTTAACTCCTTGGGATTTCCTTGCCTCATGTGGGCCCCTCCAACCAACTATTCAACTTCTGTCCAAGCCATTCGAATGGCCCATTTCGAATTCACATGTGGGTGACCCCTACATTGCACTAGCAGCCAAATAAAGTAGAATTTCCTCTTAAGTCCCTATGTTGAAAATGTTGGGTTCTCTACCTTAGCTAAAATTGGGCAAAATTGTGTAGCAGCAGCCTGTTACAAATGTATTTGAGAAAGCACATGATAGTCCTCCCCTCCCAAATGTTGCTTGCCCTTAAGCAACCTCAAAGCTAAGTGCTCCAAAATGTGCTCACCCTCCTAGGCGGCATCCTCATCTAACAAGTTCTTCCAATGCACCAGGAACTACCTGATGGTCCTGCTCCTCAGTTTCCCTTCCCTACTCTCCAAGATAGCCTCAAGTTCCAAAACCAAGTGGCCCTCATCATCCAGTGGGGGTAAATCTGCTGCTACTATCACCTGTTGTCCTAGCACCTTTTTAAGGCATGAGACATGAAAAACATTGTGGATCCTGCTCCCCAAAGGCACCTCTAGCTCATAAGCCACCTACCCAATTCGTTTAATCACCCGGTAGGGCCCATAGAAGCAGGGATGTAGCTTCTCGGCCCCCTTCTGCTTCAGCGTGGACTACCTGTAAAGCTATAGTTGGAGGTACACCAAGCCCCCCTCCTCGAAATGCATCTCTGTCCTGTGCCAGTCTGCATACAACTTCTGTTGATTTTGGGTTGTCACCAAGTTATCCTTGAGAGCCTTAAGGATGTCTCAACTCTCTTGGACCCAATCTTTGGCCTTTGGAGCTTGGCTGTCTCCAAAAACAATGTCAGCAAAAGATAATGCATCATATCCATATAAAACACGGAAATGAGTTATGCCAATGGACATGTGGTGGGTGGTGTTGTCGCAGATTTCTCCCAGATGCAACCACCGAATCCAAGCCTTCTGCTCACCGGTCACGTAGTTCCTCAAGTACCCCTCCAGCCACTAATTAACCCTCTCGGTATGGCCAGTCTTTTGAGGATGGTAGCTAGTGCTAGGAGTGAGCTCAGTCCCTACCAATCTGAAAAGTTCTTGCCAAAAGCCTCCCATGAACCTGTTGTCTATGTCACTCACAATGTTCTTGGGGAGCTCGTGCAACCTGAAAATCTCACGAAAGAATAGTTCTACAACTTGTGCAGCTGTGTATCTAGTGGGGATGGTGAAAACATGGGCATATTTGGTCAATTTGTCGACTACTACGTAGATGTAGTCCTTCCCCTGCATTGTGGGGAGCCCTATGATGCAATTCATAGAGATACTTTTCCATTTCCCGTCGGCGATGGGAAGTGTCAACTCCCCCTTGTTCCTTTGACATGCCTCACAGAGTTGTACCTTCTTCAACAAGTCTCCATTGAGGCCCTTCCACGTGAATCTCTCCTTGACTGCCATATATGTTTTCCGAAACCCCTGGTGCTCAGATAATGGTGAGTCATGTGTTGCTTGGAAAATGCACCCTTTGTAATAGATAACCTCATCCATCACTCGGTAACACTCATTTGCATGGGTACCCTCCAAGACCTCGCATGCCCTCTTGTCCTTGGAGTACTCCACCAATAGCCGAGCCTTCCAATCATGGCAGATGCTCATGAGGGATAAACCAGTTGGTCTTTGAGATAGAGCATCAACCACTAGATTGTGATTTCCCTGCACATACTCTATATGTCGAAGTCATAGGCCTACACCTTGTTGACCCATCTCTACTGCTTGTCATTGAGGACCTGCTACCCCATGAAGTGACGAACACTGTTGTGATCAATCTTGACTCGAAACCTGTTGTCTAGCAAGTACTGTCGAAATTTGGCCAATGCATGGGGGGACATCCTCTAGACCTTGGAACATCTTCCAAGTGTATGGTGCAAGTGTGGAGCCAGCTGGGCATGGTGAACCAGGAGCATCATCCTCATCCAAAAAGGTGGAACACGGGCGATCAATGATCAGTGATGGGGATCCATAAAGTAATATCTACTATGGAAGAGTCCCATGGCTCTCAATGCTCACCCTACAAGTGCTAATGTGGCCCTCTGGAGGGCTAGGACCTTGTATAGGGAAGCCAAACCCCAAATGAATACCCACCTGCAATCTTGCATAAGATCCAATGCATCCCCTTATCCTCTAATCCAACAAGTCATTAAAATCATCAAGTAATAAAGCTTACAAGTCATGGGATCAATGGGGCGCTTCATGGTGACATGCCCTTCCATAGTGGGCTGTGGCATGTACTAGTGTCTTCAAGCTCAATAGGTGGTTAAGCAAGGGCCCTATTAGGTGGTTTCAACCTCTAAAGGGGGGGACATGTCCATGGTACATCCTTTAAGTGGTAGGTGACAAATGATATAATAATGGAATGGGGTGACGATCGAGGGGGAAGCATCTAGACCACATATCAAGGTACAAGGGTAACTATAGTAACGAAAGCCCACAACTAGGTATATGAGTGTAGTGTTAATTTCTGGTAGCCTCGGATGTGCTCTAAGCCTCAAAATTTGTAGGGAGGCTAGGACACATGTATTCCAAAATGCTCAAAAATCGTTTTGGGAAATTCCATCCGGAGATAGTTTTATTAAAATAATTAATTATTTTTAATGGATGCCTAAGTCTAAACTTAGGAAATTAAGCTAATTAAAGGGTATTAATAAAACTGGGTGTGAATCTTCTAGAAAAAGATGGAGATCAGGTTAGTATGATCTAAGCCATTTATTAGAATTTAATCTAGGCCATTATTACTCAATGAGAAGATTACGAGGACTTCGATGGGCGTTTGGAAGACTTACATTGAGTGAGAGACCAAAGATCGATTTTCTCAATAGAGCAGCACAAAAGTTGCCAGAGAAGTCATCTAGGAGTTGTCTTGCAATGAGGGGTAGAGATAGTTTTACGGTTGGAGAGTTTCTTGATCCAGGGATACATTGCAAAGGAGGCAGAAAGAGATCCAGAAGAGGCAGTGCAAAGCCACGCTGGGCAGTGTAGAGCCACGCTGAGGTAGCTTAGAGCTGGAGAGGAGATTCAAAATTTGTTGGAGAGTAGAGTTTTAGAGCTAGAAACTGGGGGTGTGAGACTGGAAGGACAGAAGAGTCAAAGTTCTAGAGGCAAATAGACTAGAAAGAAGGGTGACGCAGAGCCTAGTAGCTGTGATGCTGGACTGCGTAAGCTGACGCAAAGGCAGTGTGGGGCTTGCCATCCAGAGCCTAGATCAGTATCGAATTTCTAGTGATAGTGTGAGGTATTTCTCACTAATTCTCTGCCAATCAGATTCTCTATATCAGATAGCCAATAAGACATCTAATTATTGTATTTAGAAACTACTGCATAATAATACAAACCCTCAACGACTGCAACGGTTTTCCCGCAATGGGTTTTTTCGGGGACATTTGTCCAAAAACAACGATGTCACTTGTGTGTTATTTCTTCTTGCTCAGTGCTTGTTTCCGCATATTATTTATGTTGTGAAGGCTGAAATTGTATTTATTTCGATGTTTACTGTGTAACACTGTAACTAACTTGTAAGAGAATTAGAAAGTAGGAGAAATGACATCAGATTGCTGCAGTAGGGATTTGGGTCACTAGATTTTCACATGTTGGAGGGAGCAAATCATGGTACATGAGTTACTCCGACCTTTGTTTTTCCACCCTTCTTCATATGCCTTTTGCATTTGATTGATTTTTCTTCATGACTACTCAGGGCTCCAAGGGATTGAGAGCATGATGTGTAATATGTAGCAATGGATACCCACATAAGGTGGGGCGGTTCGTCACCCACCAGGGGTTGGGACAATCATGTGTTCCTTAATGACAGAGGGGAATTGATGGTCACTATACCAAAGAGTGGCTTCAGAGATAATGAATTGATGCTCACCTACACGACACGGTGGTTGAACAACAACAATGTCTAAGGGACTGGGTTGCTGATGTAAGTGGTGAGCCATGGTATTGACCAAAAATCCCAAGGGTTCCTCAACTCATATTATGAACTCGAGGTTTGTACAAACATAGAGGTGACAGTGCTATATGCACAACAGATTGGTTTCCACAAATGCCACCCTCAGTCATGACATTAGATCAAAAGTGCTCAGAGACCATTCCTTCTACTGTAATAAAATGAAACCTTGTTAATGAAGGTACAATTGACAGCTAATTCTAGCTATGAGAGTGGAAATGCCATTTACTCAATTTGTAGATGCTAATTAATCAATTGATGAAAGGACAAGAGCTAATCTATTATCTAACTGCAGAAAGAAAGATAGCTTATCTTGCAAAATCCATCAAACTACCAAATCTACTTGCAGAAAGGAAGCTATTTTATCTTAAATAATTCATCAAACTACCGATCACAACTGCATGTATCATCTACCTAGTTCACACTTGCTTGAAAATCAATAGCCTACTTGCATCATACTTGTGATAAAAAGAACTAATTCTACTCTATTTTGTAGGGAAGAAAAGGAATGGTTGGAGTGGCCCTAGGAGCTTACCCTAATCATCAAATCATCGTTGGGGGTCATTATTCATCTTTACTAAGATAAATTTGCAGTGGGGATCAAAACTAATGAAGAAAAGTGGTGTTATAGGCTTGCTAACAGGAGGTCCTATATTGCTACAGGAGGGGTTACAAGTGGCTTTTGAGGGTACAAATGATGTCTTGAGGGTATGAAGAGGTGGATAGAGGTAGCAACCACTCTTTGGTATAGTTGGTAGCAGCTGTGAGTTGTCGGAGGTGATTCAGTAAAGTCAAAGCAGTGAGAGAGGGCATGGATAGCAAGGCTGGAAGGAAGTTTTTCCAATCTGGTGAGTGCATAGCAGAGAGGCAGTGAGTGCCACAGAGAGGTAGCGCAGAGCTTCAGAGGGAGATCTATATTTTGTTGAGGAGAAGTCGAAAGTCATTGCCAGAAGCCGGAGTGGGGGCCTGAAGGCCAGGAGGATCAATTTTCCAGGGAGAAGCTAATCAGTGAGCGAGAGAGACGTCGATCTGAGTTGGGTGACGCAGATCTATGTAGGTTGAAGCAGAGGTAGCAAGGGGCAGCTCATCTTGAGATAAGGTCAGTGTCAAATCATTGGTGGGTGTGAGATTTGTCTCACAAGATCTCCTGTCAGTAATTTCTCTGTATGGAAAGCTAGATTTGAGCTTCCATAGATTTGTACTTAAATTTACTACTGCATAATAATAAAACTCTCAGCTGCTACACCGGTTTTCCCAAGTTGGGTTTTTCCAAGGACATTGGTGCAAAAATAACGGTGTATTATTGTGTCTGCATCTATTCTTCCAGTGTTTTTATTTCTTTCGCAGTGTTTATTTTCTGAAGGCTGTAGTGTATGTGTTTCGATATTTGCCATAGAAAATTGCAAGTAATTTGTTCAATTAATTTAGAAAAGAAACATTATCAATTGCTGTAGTAGGATTCTGGGTTTCTGAATTTTCACAAGGTATCAGAGCACAAATAGAAGCCAGAGAGCTCAGTAGCAGAAGAGGAGAAGGAGGTTCTAATTTCTGTGTAGGCAGTAGTTTGAAACCCTCAAGAGATGGCACAACCCTTGGGTCAGGATGGTCAGTTTCTGAGTAAAATTTATTTCTCTGAGAGAGTCGACAGAGAATAGATTTTCCAGATCAGAGGTTACTAGAGGTAGAGGGAGACGCAGTGTTTTTCCTTGTAGAGCAGATCTTGAGCTGGGACACAGATATTTTGCAGCAGGTTGCTAGTGCGGAATAATGTCAGGAGGAAGAAAGAGCAGACACTGAGGGAATTCTTTCCTTAGGGGACTTCTAGCCCCGAAGTTCGAATTTTTCTAGCAAAGCAACAATAGCTGTGAGCAGATTTGCCCACTCCAATAGGGAGTGCGATGTTGAAGGAAATGTAACTAGGTTCGGTCTTCGTAAATGTACTTTTGATATTTGTATTATTCAAGAAAAAGGAATATTATTTTTATAATATATGTCAATGAATTTCTTTCTCATTGAAATAGGTCTAGCACTATTTAAAGTGCTATAGGTAAGTCAAATAGTCAAGAATAAGTTGAAGACCTTAAGGGCATGTTATACCTTGTATGTATATGTATTACGGTGTGCATGTGTACCTCCAAGCAAAGTCACACGTCTCCTCCAAGAGATGGCACCATCAAGAAGATCATTTGAGCATACAACCCCACCAAAGAACCATCTAAAGTCTACTCTACGAGTTGGCCTACAAGCAGCAACCAATTCGGCCTAATGAACAGTCAAGTCGGCCTAAAAAGGAGGGACAAACCTCTATTTATAGAGGCTGTCCAATCCTCATACAAAGCACAAGAGCTCTGAAATCATCGAAGGAGAAGGCAAGTAAGTCGAAGTAAGTAGGTCCCCAAAGGCAGCGAAGAGAAAGGGTACACCAGCAAAGTCTTGAGGTTTGTTCTTAAGGGTGAACCACAGGCACACATGCGAGGAAACGAGCCTTCTCTGTTGTCATAATAGCAACAACTCATCAATGCTACATTCATTATTGTTTGGGAAAGAAACTAAGGTCTACAAGGCCTCCATCTAAGAGTGAAGCAAAATCTGTCACAAATGAAGGAAGAAGGAACAAGACCGAAGTTAAAAGGACTGTTTTCTAGGGTAGAAAACAGTCACACGTGTGAGAATCATATCTCTTTCGCAGTCACAACAACCCTACATTATAGTCATCCATGTTAGTTGATTGGTGAAGAGAAGAAAGGAACCATCATAAGGATAAGAGTCTCATCAAAAGTATATTCTCTAGAGAAAGGACTACAAGGTTACTAACAAGTCGCAAGAAGGAAGAAGTGCCAGGGTATATGGTGCAAAAAGGAGTGGAGACTTGACTTGTGCTTGGAGCATCTCGTAGTCAAGGGTCTAGGGTTTTGCATTGATCAATAGAAGCTTCAATAAGAGAAATTCACTAAAAGGTTTTCCTCTCAAGAGAAGAGAGGTTTTGGCCCTGGTAGAGAGCCAACATCTTGTGTATTTTTTTTTTTTTGGTTGTTGTTTGTATGTTTGGTAGCAGTTTGATGAAGTACACACATATGCACTTATAAGAAGAAGAATAAGCTAACAAGAAAAGTAAAAAGACTCCACAAATTGTAGTCAAGAAAAATCACACTACACTACTTTGCCCTAGATTCTTCAACATGCGAAAAGCTAGTCAGTAGCTGCGTAGAGGAGAAGACGAGGAATTCAACATTTTTGCAGAAATGGCATTAGCAAGGCTAAGAGACCAAGATCAGTTGGACGAAGCCTCCAACTACATGATCTAGAAGGCAAGAATTTCCTCTCTTATGGATGAGTACAATCTCAAAGCTTATATCAATGGAGTGGTTATTGTATCCGCATATGCAAATCTGCTTAAGGCCTATGAGAAGGAGATGGTGAAGGCAAAGAGGCTGATTCTTGATGGAGTTCGAGATCACGTGGTGTCTCACATCGCTGGCAAAGGTATTGCCCGACGGATGTGAGAGGCACTTGCTACACTATACGATGGATCTTTCGAGCAGAGAAAGATGTATCTTGAGGAGAAGTTGAGATGCACGAGGATGCAGAAAGGGGAGCGCATAGACCCATTCTTTACCAGGGTTCAAGATATCCGAGATCAGATGCCTGTAGTAGGGTTGACACCTCAACCTACAGAGTTGGTGAGGTTTTGTCTAAATAGCATTTCCGAAGAGTGGCAAGTCTTCGTTCAGAGTATTCTGGACAAAGAAAAGTTGCCAGACTAGAATCGTATGTGGGTTGATCTATAGCAGGAGGAAATAAGCGAGATTTAGTGAAGACCACCATCACTAGTAACAGCGACAGTGGTGGGACGAAGAAAGTAAAGGAAGAGGAGGACGTGACCCTCGCATCAAAGGGACAACAGAAGTGGTGCAAGAGGAAGGAGGACATTTCCAAAGTGAAATGCTTCAGATGTGGTGAGCTTGGCCACTACAACACTCAATGTCCTCTCAGAAAGAAGGACAAGGAGGAGAAGCGGGATCAATATGCTGCATCTGTGGAGATTGATAGGTTGTCCTCCAGATTGGAGGAAGAGTTTTCCGTGATCACCGAGATACCTCCAGGAGTGAGGTGGGGTCATTTGGTTTTGTAGCCCTAGAGAGCTATAGGATGGGGTAGGATCGTTGAGGAGGTCCACCTCATGAATCAAAACATTGCTACGAGAGCCCAAAACATACAGTAGCAAGATGGATCAGTGGCAGTTGTTCTAGTCAGGTGCCAAAGCGACAAATGCAGTAGCTAGTAGCAGGGCAGATGCTACGCAACGCAGTGCAGAGTTGGCAGCAGTGCAGTTGGCAAAGAGTGGAGTCAGCAGGAGCGTAGAGTCTAGCAGCAACCATGACTCAGGTGACAGATGGATCATACTGACCATAGTTGGCTCAGTATTTTGGATGCCTTTCCATTGCAGTTGTTGCAGTTGCAGCAACAACAGATGGAGAGGGAGTTGCAGTCCAGATGCGATGTTGGTAGCAGTTCAGTAGGGCCACCAATAGCATGGATGTAGCGTTTATCAGAGTTGCACAGTAGTTGGTGGGCAGTAGCAATCAAACATCAACAACGTAATGGGAGGTGGTGCAGAGACAGGGTGTTTCTTCAGTGGGTTGCAGTGTTAAAACACATTCCTTGCTAAGATTGAGTGCTGATTTTTGTAGCATCAGTTGTGTTCTAGCCACGAAATTTGTTGGAGAAGCTAAAATACATGTATTTTCCAAAACCCAGAAATCGTTCATGGAAATTCCACCTAGAGACGACTTAATTAAAATATTTAAGTATTGAGAGGCTTTTGCAGTGCATTATATTAGATATCATTTTTCAGATTCAACTACGTTAGGTAAGTCATTCATCTATGACCATTTCCATGAGAGGTAGTCATAGATGAATGATTTAATTAATGCAGTTGAATTCCAAAAAATTATATCTAATATAATGCACTGCGAAAGCCCCTCAAGTTGTGACTACCTCTCATGGAAATGGTCATAGATGAATGACTTACTTAATGCAGTTGAATCCCAAAAAATGATATCTAATATAATGCACTGTGGAAACCCCTCAATAATTAAATACAAAAAGAGTGAAGTGAGCTCTACTTGAATGGTTCATGAGGCACAATACTTGCTAAGGTTTTGCAAATGGAGTAGCAAGCTAAGTGGGCTTGATTGTGGGGAAAAATCCATAGTTAAGCGCACTTGATCCAGAGGCGATCTGGGATGGGTGACCGGGAAGTCCTGGTTACCGGGTGCAAGCCCCGAAAGTGATGATTGACGCTATGTGATTCATTTCACTAGTTTCAATCCCACTTCTTCACCCCTGTGAGTATCACCTGATACAATGAGTGTTAAGTGGACTATTAAAAAATCATGAGAAATTAGTCAGTGACGACTACCTCTTATGGAAATGGTCATAGATGAATGACTTACTTAACATAGTTGAATGCCAAAAAACGATATTTAATTAAAATAATTAATCTTTTTTAATGGTTTCTAAGTCTAAACTTAGGAAAACTGATTAATTAAAGGGTATTTAGTTAAGTCATCTTGAGAATCTTTTAGAAGAAGGCATGTATTGATTTCTTGTTAATATTAGCAATCTATTATGTTTTAATCTTGGTCGTTGAAGCCTCAACGAGAGATTATAAGAAGAAATTTGATGGGGGTTGGAGAACACTCTTGGAGCCACCAGAAATTCGATTTTGCTGGGAAATTGATTTCCAGAGTAGCAGTTGTGAGTTGCCAGAGGTGATTCAGTAGAGTTGAAGCAGTGAGAGAGAGGCAGGGATAATAAGGTCGGAAGGAAATTTTTCTAGTCCAGTGAGTGCATAGCAGAGATGCAGTAAGTGCCACAGAGAGGCAGCGCAAAGCTTTAGAGGGAGATCCGTATTTTGTTGAGAAGTCGAAAATCAGTTCCAAAAGTCGGAGTGGGAGCTCGGAGGCCAAGAGGATCAATTTTCTGGGGAGCAGCTAATCAGTTAGTGAGAGAGACGCTGGTTTGAGTTGGGTGACGCAAATCTGTGTAGGCTGACACAGAGGCAGCAAGGGGCAGCTCATCTTGAGCCAAGGCCAGTGTTGGATCACTAGTGGGAGTGAGATTTTCCTCACTAGATCTCCTGTCAGTAATTTCTCTGTATAGAAAGCTAGCTTTGAGTTTCCATAGATTTGTACTCAGATTTACTACTGCATAATAATAAAACCCTTAGCTGTTGTACTAGTTTTCCCAAGTTGGGTTTTTCCAGTGACATTGGTCCAAAAATAATGGTGTATTATTTTCTGTGTGCATCTATTCTTCCACTGTTTTTATTTCTTCCACAGTATTTATTTTGTGAAAGATGTAGTGTGTGTTTCGATATTTGTTGTGGAAAACTGCAAATAATTTGTTTAATTAATTTAACAAATAGAAGAAACATCATCAATTGCTACAGTAGGATTCAGGGTTTCCAAATTTTCACAATCACTTTAGAATACCCCACATAAGTTCTGAATTTCCTGAGGGACTTGACTAAGGCATAGGCTTGCTTCTCCATGGTGCTATATTTTATCGCAGACCCTTGAAGGGATCTACTCATATAGGTTGCTTATACACTTCTTTGTTCTTTTGAAGCAATACGCCTACAATAGTATTTTCAGATGCAAAAGAGAAAATCAAGAACTCCTTTGAATAATCAGGGCTCATAAGAACAGGTGCTCTAGCAATGGAATCTTTAATTTCTTAAAAAGTCTTTGTTCCAACATTTCCCTAAACAAACTTAGCATACTTCTTTAAAAGATTGAATGGGTTTCGCTATTTCCACATAATTTAAAATAAACCTTCTAAGAGGATTGAAGGCTCTTGACATTGTGAGGAAAATGGATCTTTTGAATTGCCTCAACTCTCTTAGGGTCAATCTTGAACCCCTCCTTGGAGATGATGTGACCAAGCATCTTACCTTCAGTTACTCCAAAAACAAACTTAGTAGGATTAAAGGATATTCCATATTCCCTACGCCTATAAATTTTTTTCCTTAGATGACCCACATGAGAAACTCCATCTTTAGAAAAAATTGTTGAGTCATCTTGATAAATCTCAATGGATTTCCCAATTAGACCCTTAAAAGCATAATCCATAGCCCTTTCAAAAGTTGCTCCAACATTAGTTGGTCCAAAAGGCATCCTCAAATATTCAAAAGTGTACCCCATGGTGTGGTGAATGTGGTTTTATGCCTATCCTCGTCCTTTACCATGACTTGGTTGTATCCTGAAAATCCATCCAACAAGGACATCGTTCTCGATCCTCTTACCCTTTGTAATAAAGTTTCCATTTTAGGGAAAGTGTAATTGTCGTTTTTGTTCAAGAAAGTGTAACTAGGTTCGATCTTCATAAATATGAAATGTACATTTGATTCTTGTATTCTATAAAAGAAAGAAAAAATATTATCATTATTATTGAGTTTGGGTTTCTTGCCCAAGAAATTTGTTTTATAGGTCAAGCACTAATTGAAAGTTCTTCTAGGGTTGTCCTAGGTCATCATAGTATGAAGACCCCATCGGGCATCTTGTAAATTGTAAAAAGAATTATTTTTTTATTTTACTGAACCTTCCAAGACCAAGTCGGCCTGCCAGCTTGTCAAGTCCACCTAGAAGTTGGAATTCATACCCCTAGAAGACCTATATATAAGAGACAATTCGACCTCATTTGGACACCTTCATTCCTCTCTCTCTCATGCGAAGGAAGAAGAAAAAAAGGGCAGCGAAGAAGGCAGAAGAAGGAAAAAAAGTGTTTTGGGTTCCTCTCTCTCTCTCTTTCTCTCCACACTTGTGAAGAAGAGGGCTGAATTCTGTAGGTTTTTGCTAGGGTTTCTGCTGCTTGACTAGCGTTTCATTGTGAGGGTTCGATCTAATGAAAAGGGGCCGAAGGAAGGGCCAACAGAGTCTGCCTTCTAGATCTAGAAGACAAATTTGGTCAATCGAGGCAGCTGGAGGCAAAGAAGAAGCAGTTCTAATCCACATGTGCGAAGTAGCAATTGTTGTTGGGGGCCAAAGTTGCAGATTTGTAGTTAGGGCCGAAAATCTATGGCTGGAGGTCAAAGAAATGTTGTCGGAAGAGATTTTTCTGGGTTTGGAAGCAATAAAGCAAGCACATTATTGAGACACTGATCTTGGTCTTGGAAGGGCTTCACTATTGGTAAAAGGTCTTGGTATTCGTCAATAAAGAATCTATAAGAAGAGATTGAAGGGTTTTCCTCTCAAGAGGAGAGGTTTTGCGCTGTCTTGGAGCCTACATCCTGTGTACTTGTATCTTGTTGATCTTCTTGTTTTGGTAGTTGTTTGTGATTGAAGAACACACTATAATAATAATAAGAAGAAGATAATCCTAATAAGTTAAAAGACATCACAAGTAGTTATCATAGTTAGAAGAATCATTAATGTCATCTTGCCCTAGATTCTTCATCATGGTATCAGAGCTATGGTCCGTACAAGGCATGAAGAAGGTTAACTCTATTATGAATAGGCTTGAAAAGAACTGTTCATCATTAGCAAGTCTGATCAAGCAAAGTTTCAAGGCAATATGGAATAGTCTCTTGTCTTCCAAAGATCTCAAATCTTCAAAGAATGAAGGATTGTTCTCAGGCCTCACCGGAACATTTGAAGATGAAAATATATGGGTGATAGATAGTGGAGCTTCAAGACACATGATTGGATATCTCAAGCAACTCAAAACCCTATCCAAAGGGAATTCCTCATACTCTGTGGAGCTTGGTGACAACAAGAGCTATCCGGTAAAAGGCATTGGATCTACATCAATTGAGCTGGAAGGAGGAGGTAACATTCATCTCAACAGAATACTATATGTTCCATGTTTGTGCAAAAATCTTATTTCTATTTCATCATTAGAAGAAAAAGGAGATATAGTTGCTTTTATAGATGGTAAAGTAGTGACTTGGGCTAAAGATTCTAGCATTGAAAAGCTAGAACCATTGGAGTTCGAGAAGGAAGACTCTACAGACTCTCATCTCCTCTAAGTTAAGCACTTGTCCACATTGAGATAAGTCCGTGTGAACTTTGGCATAGAAAATTAGGCCATCTTCATTACAAGAACTTCCCAACTCTAAACTCCATTGTAAGTGGGATACCAAATCTCAAAGAAGACAATGAAGGAGTCTGCAAACGCTGTGCTTTGGGAAAGAATGAAAAGAAACCATTTGCACATAGTTCATCTAGAGCTCAAGATATTCTAGATCTCATCCACTCTGATGTATGTGGTCCCATGTCTAAATCACTTGGAGGTCATCTATATTATGTTACATTGATGATCATTCAAGGAAAACTTTGGTTTATTTACTTAAATCCAAGGACGAAGTGTTATATAAAATTTCAAGAATTCAAGACAGAGGTAGAAAATCTTACAGAAAGAAAGATAAAAATTCTAAGGTCAAATAAAGGAGGTGAGTATACCCCCAAAGAACTCATTGCTTTCTGTAAGGAGGTAGGGATTAATAGGGAGCTTATAGTTCCATACAATCCCGAGCAAAATGGAGTAGCTGAACAAAAAAATAGAGCTATAGAAGAAAGTGTCAAGGCTATGCTCCATGTGTTGATTTATTTGGCTATGCTAAGATCAAATGTGCTCTAGCCACAAAAATTTGTGGAGAGGCTAAGGCCAATGAAATCTCCAATACCCAGAACGGGTTTGGGCAAATTCTAAACAGTTTGGGAGATATTAAAATAATTAATATTTTTAATGGAGTCCCCAAATCTAAACTTAGGGAAATTAAAATATTAATGTGAATTAATATAAAATTGTGTTAGAATGGTCCAAAAGTCATGGATCAAGCCAGATTTAATCTTAGTTGTTGATTAGGGACTTAATGGCGGCCATTGATTTGTCAACGAGAAAAGTACAAGAGAAGGCTTGAGGGTCACTTCGAGAACACATCAACAGATCATGATTTCGACTTTCTGGGGCTCGGTTTGCTGAGAAAGTTGAGAGAGTGATCAGAGTTGTAACTGAGGGGCAGTGAATACAGAAGTAGAAAGGCAGAGATAGCAACGGGAGGATCAACGCAGTGGACGGAGAGAGCGACGCAGAAGCAGCCAGGGTTCATGCAGAGCCAGCCACGGCTCACGCAGAGGCAGCAGGAGATGCGCAAGGCCTCAGAGGGCCAGCGTGGGTGAAGCAGAGGGCCAAAGGGCTGACGCAGTGCCTCCAAAGGTTGACGCAGGCCAAGCTGGAGTGATGCTGGGCTAACGCTGGGCCAGAGAGACATTGATGTTGGGGTTTCGTGGGGCAGATTGGAGCTGTGGAGCTGCCGGATTGTTTATATAGGGTTTCAGCCTGAATATCTGCTTTCAAGTAGAGAGGTACTACTGCCGAGAATTTTCTTTGTTGGGTGAGCCAGATTTGGCACTTAGATTGTATTCTGAAACTGCTTAATAAATCAAACCCTCGGATAGCTGCACCAGTGTTCCCGCATTGGGTTTTTCCGGGGACATTAGTCCAAAAACAACAGTGTCACTTGTGTTTTTGTTTCTATTTCCTTTAGTTGATGATTTGTAATGTGTTGAACATGTACTTGTATTTATTTCTTGTATTTACATGGTAAATAACTTGTTAATTAACATAACATGTAGGTAGGAATAAATCAGTAAAGTGCATGAAGGGTTTCTAACGTGTCAGACTTAGAAATTCCAACACCATGATCAAGATCTACAAAAATTTCGATGGGGAGAAGCAACGAAGATTTCAGTATACATCCAAAATAGAAGTCGTCACAAGTCACTTGGCAATATAACTCCAGAGGAAGAAAGAAGCTAGATCCCACAAGCAGGAAAGGAATATTTGTTGGATATAGCAACTCTTCCAAGGCTTACATGATCTACATAAAGGAAGGACATCAAATAGAAGCAGGTAGAGATGTAATTTTTGATGAAAGAATTGCCTTCAAGAAATCCAAAGATCTCCCATTCGACTTTGATGAGGAGGATCTTCCTATGCTTGAGGAAGAAGTTAATAAGGAAGAAGAAGTCTCTCATCATGAAGAAGAAGGTCTTAGTGAACCAATCTCTCTCCCTGAAAGAAGAAAGAGACCTAACTGGTTAACTTCTACACTTCAAGAAGCAGAAGGTCACACCACAAGAGGAAGATTCAGGGAGAGAAAGAAATTGAAAAGATACTCAGGATATGCAGCATACATGTCAAAGCTCATTGAAGATGAACCTTCCACTTTCGAAGAAGCAGCCAAACACCAAGAACGGAAGAATGCAATGAATGAGGAATACCAATATATTATGAAGAATGGAGTCTGGGAAATTGTACCAAGACAGGAAAACGAATCAGTGGTAACCTCTAAGTGGTTGTATAAGATCAAGCATGCTGCAGGTGGAAGCACAAATAAATTCAAGACTAGATTCGTGGCTCGAAGCTTCTCTCAGGAAGAAGCATTGACTATGAAGAGACCTTTTCTCCCACAAGGTATACCACGATCTGATCTCTGATATCTCTGGCAGCATCAATGGGATGGAAGGTACATCAAATGGATGTCAAAACAACATTATTGAATGGTACCATAGATGAATAAGTCTACATAGAACAACCATTGGGATTCGAAGTAAAGGATAACTCATGTTTGCGGATTGAGGAAGGCACTTTATGGCCTCAAGCAAGCTCCTAGGGCATGGTATGCTAGAATGGATGCATACTTGCAAAGGTTGGGTTTCAGGAAAAGCACAACAGATCCCAATTTCTACATCAAAGTAGAGAATGATGAACCTGTCATCATTCTTTCTATATGTAGATGATCTTCTAATAACTGGTGCTGAAGGAATGTAAGAAATTGCTGGTAGTTAAATTCGATATGAAGGATCTAGGACTTATGTGTTATTATCTGGGACTGGAAGTTCGGCAGGAACCGAATGGAATCTCCGTGGGACAAGGAAAGTATGTCATCGAGCTATTGAAAAGGTTTGATATGATGGAATGCAAACCCCTGAAAACTTCGATGATCACAAACTTGAAAATGTTAAGAAATTATGAATCCAGTCCAGTGGATCCTACTAAGTACAAACAACTGATTAGCTCCTCGATGTATCTAGTGAATACTCGTCCATGCATATGTTTTGTAGTAAATGTTCTCAGTCAATTTCAAATGGATCTTAGACATGATCATTAGATAGTTGCCAAGCATATATTGAGATATCTACAGGGAATTGTCCATTACTGCTTGAAGAATGAAAAAGGAAAAGATGTTCATCTAGAAGGATTTACTGATTCCAATTCCGGAGGCAGTGATAAGGATGGAAGTAGCACTACAAGAGGATGTTTTAGCTTGGGATCCTCCATGGTCTCTTGGATGAGCAAAAAGAAAGAGACAAGCTTTGAGCAGTGTTGAGGCCGAGTACATTGCAGCGTCTAAAGTGAGCATGGAAGCAGTCTAGTTAAGGAAGATGTTATCTGATTTGTTTGCAAGACTGTTGGACCCTACCATAATACATTGTGATAATACAACCTGTATAAGACTGTCTGAGGACCTGATATTTCATGGAAAGACGAAGCACATAAACAACAAGTACCACTACATTCGAAAGTTGGTACAAGATGGTGTACTGAAGCTGGAGTATATCCCCACCGATGATCAAATTGCTGATATTCTGACAAAATCTCTTCCTAATAAGAAGCTTGTGTATTTTAGAAACAAGCTTGTATTGGTTGACATATCTTCCCTAGTTGAGAGGGAGAGACAGACACATCATTCTTGTCTTCATTTTGGAAGAAAGAATACAGGATTGAGTAATCATCTGGCATCTGATACTCTTTGAGGATGTGGTAGGCCATCCAAGATAAGAGTAGGCAAGAGGGTCGATATTCTTTGAGGGCTGGGGACCCAAGATAAGAATAGTCCTAGGAGCTCATACTCAGTGAACACCCAGGTGGGTATGTACCTTGAGAGACAATGATGAAGGTGTCTATAGTGATTGATCTCTCCAACATTGTGCTTTGATCTATTGAGAGATAGAGTTGTTAGTCAAGGCCTTGCTATGTGACAATGTTGGTTATAATGATGTTATACAAATGGATTACTAGTCCGACTCTTCTTATGAGATCTCTTCACTATTGAGAATAGCCATGTACCATTTATGAATCCTCCTTAGTTAAGAGGGAGTGTTGAAGAAAGTGTAACTAGGTTTGGTCTGCATAAATATGAAATGTACTTTTGATTCTTGTATTTTGTAGAAGAAAGAGAAATGATTATTATTATTATTGAGATTGGGTTTCTTGCCCAGGAAATTTGTTTTATAGGTCAAGCACTAATTGAAAGTGCTTCTAGGATTGTCCTAGGTCAAGAAGTCAAATAGGGACATTGTCATAATATGAAGACCCCATCGGGCATCTTATAAATTGTAAAAAGAATTATTTTTGTTTTTTACTGAGCCTTCTAAGACCAAGTCGACCTGCTGGCCTGTCAAGTCCGCCTAGAAGTTGGAATTTGTACCCTTGGAAGACCTATATATAGGAGATAGCTTGACCTCATTTGGACACATTCATTCCTCTCTCTCTCTCTCATGTGAAGGAAGAAGAAAAAAGGGCGGTGAAGAAGGCATAAGCAGGAGAAGAAGTGTTTTGAGTTCCTCTCTCTCTTTCTCTCTACACATGCGAAGAAGAGGGCTGAAATTTTGTAGCGTTTCACTAGGGTTTTTGCTACTTGGCTAGGGTTTCATTGTGATGATTCAATCTAATGAAAAAGGGCTGAAGGAAGGGCCAACAAAGTCCCCTTCTAGATCTAGAAGACAAATTTGGTCAAGCGAGGCAGCTGGAGGCAAAGAAGCAGTTCTAGTCCACACGTGCGAAGTAGCAGCTACTGCCGGGGGGCCGAAGTTGCAAATCTGTAGTTAAGGCCGAAAATCTCTGGCTGGAGGTCGCAAAAGTGTTGTTGGAAGAGATTCTACTGGGTTTGAAAAGCAATAAAGCAAGCACATTATCGAGAAATTGATCTTGGTCTTGGAAGGGCTTCAATGTTGGTCAAAGGTCTTCGTATTCGTCAATAAAGAATCTATTAGAAGAGATTGAAGGGTTTTCCTCTCAAAAGGAGAGGTTTTGCCTTGGCTTGGAGCCTACACCTTGTGTACTTGTATCTCGTTGGTCATCTTGTTTTGGTAGTTGTTTGATGATTGAAGAACACACTATAATAATAATAAGAAGAAGATAATCCTAATATGTAAAAAGATATCACAAGTAGTTATCATAGCTAGAATAATCATTAATGTCATCTTTCCCTAGATCCTTCAACACTTTTCATAAGCTAAATTGAGATTTCGAAAGTCCACACATAGCATGATTCATCCATTCTTCTTTCTTACAATAACCAAGTTTGAGCACCATGTAGAATGCCTAGTGTGAGCTATGATTCCAACTCGTAGCATCTTTTGAAATTCCTTTTGCACCAAAGGGGCTAACTTAGGATTTATTTACCTAAGCTTTTACCTAAAGGGCATTGCATTCTCATGCTTTAGAGGGATAGTATGTTTGTTTTAACTTATCATATGAGAAGGCCAAAACACCCCTTATTCTTGAAGTAAATCTACCAGTCTTCTCCTTTTTCCTCCACAGTGGTACCCTTCCTTATCTTAATAATCTTTGAATCATGAGGGGTACCAATGTTTACTTCAATGAATTCCCCTAGGTTGATTTTCTTATCCTCTTTTCTTTTCACAATATCATGCCTATCAAGCATTTGCTCCATGGCTACACGATCCTTAGGAGTGGGATTTGATATTTCATTACACTCCATATAGTTGCAACCCTCTTCTTTGTAGTCAACCTTGAAAACCGAAAATTCCTCCATGTTATTCAAAAATCTAATCACTTGGCTTTCATCAGTGAAGATTTGTCAATGCTCAATATTGTGAGGAACAGATGGTCTAAAAATAACTTCCATCTTAATCTTATCGTGCATCAAGTCCTCCCCAAGCTGTAAAGTAGATGCAACAACAATTAGCTCATCAACTTGCCTATTTCCTTCTCTTGGAATTGTTTGAAGATCTAATGCATCAAAATACTCCATATCATCCCAAACAACATTGTGATACTTCTTTAATCTATCATTATTACAAGAAAATTGATTCTTTACTTGAGCCCCCCTTGATACTAAGCATTCTAATTTTCAAGTCCTTGCCAATTCTAGACCTAACAACAAAGCCTCATTTTTTGCGACATTATTAGCTGCATCAAATTCCAATCTATAAGAAAACTTGAATATATGACCAAGGGAGGTAAGGACAATTCCATCACCCTTACCAAACTTTGAGTGGGCACCCTTACCAAAGGAGCAATAGAATTAGCCAGGGTAGCCTAATTTCTCAAATCATCAGATTTATACAAAATTTCATTATAAGGCTTATTAGGATTCTCCACATGATACTCTCTCCCCAACTCCCTATCTAATCTAACCATGATGCCCCCACTATTAGGGGTGGTAGCATAACTTAGATCCATTTGTAAACTACCCCTATATTAGCTCCCCACTTTCTAGACAACAACATACCCCAAGCATCAAGCACATCAATTACCACAACATGCATGGTGATCGTTATATCAGGATGTACTGCCAAGTGGACTTGAAGATCATTTATCAAACCACAAACTTCAATAATTTTTGAATCCATAACCCAAATGTTCTGGTAAGGTCTAGAAATCCTCAAGTTTAATTGATTCATAACCTTCTTGGTCATGACACAATATGATACCTCAAAATCAAACATACAATTATGCAAAAGTAGCCCATTGACCAATAATGTAATAAAGAAAGGTTGATGGTCATTGTTACCTCTACACATATCACTACTTTGCAAAATGATAGGGGGATCCTCACATCCACCCATAGAAACATTTGACAATTCTTTCCCATGATATTTTTAGGACTTTAGTGATAGGTACTAAAATCTTTGCATTTTTAAGCCATCCTCCATGTTATCGCTCAAACTAGCATGGGACCTAAAAGGGAATCCTAAAGGGGCAACCGCTAGGTCAAGGGAAACAATGGAGACTTATCCCATTGTCACCATAGCTAAGGCTCCCTACTCTTTACGGACTTTCACCAATGCGAGGAGACTCGGTATATAGGAAGTCACTTGTGAAGGACGAATCAACAAATGTATGTGAAGTACAAATATTTCTAGGAGGAGGTGAGGATTTAAGGGCTAGGTTAAGGGAATATGACCTGTAAAGGAATTTCCCCAATGTCTAAAATCCTTGCAAACCTTGGATTTCTTTCTTGGAAGAATTGCTTTTGATGAGAAATAGGAACACATAGGGCCAAGTGGATGTAGCCTAGGTTAAGGGGAGGGAGTTTAGCAACCAATGATGATCTTAACGTAAACAAGGAAGGGGAATGGATCAAAACAAGAGCTTCCACTTAGAGGTGCCAAAATGATCCTATCAGGTACTAGCCTATGGATTACTAGGGAAAAGTTTGGTCTCAGGGCTAGGGCTTGGGATATCTCACGATCCCACCATTGGAATTTCTTCAAATTTGGAGGAGACCTTGAGGACACACCAACGCAGCGGGGGCTAGGAGATCGAACTTTTTCTATGGATACTTTGGCGGGAAAATGATGCCCTAAGCGGCCTAGCATTGCTAGACCTAGAAAATAGGGGGAAAAGATGAAGAAAAAGTGGTTTTAAGGTGATCATCTTATGGTGGATCAGTGCTTAATTTTTTGGGGGATATGGAGTCAAAAAGAATTATGAGAATGGATCTCATTTCTAGCTCAAGGAGGCTTTAACGACAACTTCATTTAGCATTAGGGAAAAAAAGAAAGTGACCTTAAAGCGCTTATACTTCGTTTGCAAATCAAGATGGCTTATCAAGATAACTCGATCTCTACGTAAAATCTTTCAGCAAACATGGCCCATACATAGAGATATGCTATATAGAAACATAATTCCACAATGAAGCAATAAATGCATGCATCATTTAGCCCTAAAATAATGAAAATACCATGATCAATATATGTGACAAAGTAAAAGACAATAGCATCAAAATCATACTTACATGTATCAAAATATATCCAACCATCAATACATTTGCCACTTAAGAAGCCCCAGGATAAGAAAATGCAATCCAAACATCAAAATTCATCCATGCTCCAACTTCGTCCACCAAGAAGGAAGTGTGAAATTCTCAAGAGAGAGAATGATCCAATCCAAGTGATGATGAGAAATGAACTCTCATCATTTGTAGTTATACTGTCCTAATGAGTTTGCTTTACCTATTTGAGCCTACATTAGCCCATCAAATAGAAATAATGTGCAAATAACTAAGCTTTGGTGACAAATCAACGAAACTAGCTCATAAACAAAATAACAAGCCTCTCAAGAGGTCGAATAATCAATAATTGATGTCGTTGGGCTCTCTAAGAGGCCCGATGAAGTTCATAAGTGCCAAAATGATGAATTGGACTTCCAAAAGTATTGGACAAGGGATTGGCCCCTTGTTCTCCACAAAATAAACCTGTGGTGCTCCTAATGGCTGTGAGGGCACACAAGTGACCCCATGGGTCTCCAAGTCGAAGATGCCTGTAGACCTTCTGTAAAGGCTTAGATGATGGTGTAAGTGATGCGATAATAGCATACAAGTCCTAGGTCATTTGCCAAGTGCATGGTACAACTGTGGGGCTGACTGGGCAAAGGTGAACTAGGTGCATCTTCTTCATCCAACAGGTGATCCTCGAGCAATCTATGAACATCTCTGGGGATACATGGAGTGTTGTTTGCTACTGTGGAGTCCCATGGCTCTCAACACACATGCTACATGCACGAATGTAGCCCTCTTGAGGGTTAGGACCCTGTATAGGGAGACCAAACCCAAGGTGGAGACCACCTGCAATCCTACATAAGATCTAATGCATCCCCTAGCCTTCCAATACAACAAGTCATCAAGAAAATCAAGAAAAAAAAACTTACAAACCATGGACAATAGGTGGGGATTTCATAATGGCATTTTTGAAAATTTACTGCAATAATTGAACTATTTCTCCTACTTATTTATGATAAGTTATTTACCAATTCTTCAGTAAATACAAAAATAAATTCAATTGCAGACTTCACAAACTAGAACTGAAAATTAAAAGGCAAGAGAAACATCAACATATGAACAATCACATTGACACACTTGTTTTTGGACAATCGTCCTCGGAAAAACCCAATGTGGGAAAACTGGTGCAGCGGATCAGAGGATTCTTATTATTGGCAGTAAATATTTGAATACAATTTGGACACCCTAGAGAAAAATGGCAATCCACTCAAAGAAGATCACTGAGAATTCTCTCACATTGATTCCTGAATATTTTGTTATGTTCCCAACCCACTATGCAGTCCTTGCGTGAGCCTACATAGGCTCTGCATGATTTCTGCATGGCGGCTCCCTTTGACTGCGTCAACCTGGACTACTGCTACTTCTGTTGCTGAGAAATCGAGATTTCTCCTGCCGATCGTCTACTATGATACTTGGCACTGAACTCTACTCATCTCCAACACTTTTGCATCAACCTCTGGATTCTGCGCTCACGCTTTGCATCAATCTCCTTCAGCTGCTATGTTATCCCTTCTTGGACTAGTGTTGACTCTATTATCCTTCTCTGTGTATTCATTGGAATTGGAAATCACTTCCTTCTAGAACTACCTCTGATCCTCATTGCTTGAACACTAGTTCGAATTCGTTAGCAAACCCCGCCCTAGGAGAATCGAATTGATTGATCAACTCTTTGTGTGTCTTCAAGTGAACCCCAAGCCTCCATCTTATACTTTTCATGTTGAGTCTTCAACAATCGAGATTAAGTCTCTAATCAACGACTAAGATTAAAACATGACTTGATCCGCCTTCTAGGTCATTCTCACCCATATTTTGATTAATACCCATTAATATTTTAATTTTCCTAAGTTTAGACATAGAAACCCCACAAAAATATTAATTGTTTTAATAAAATACAATCTGGGTGGAATTTCACCAAACAGGTTATGGGTTTTTTAGAACTCATGCCCCTTAGCCTCTCCACCAATTTTCTAGGCTAGAGCACTTCCAATGCTACCAAGAACTAACAATCCCTCTTAGCGAGGAAAGTGCTCTAGCAACAATGTCCACCTTCATGCTGCTCTGTTTTTGAAGCACCTCCTTTCTGCACTGTTGTTACGACCAACATTGTGCTACTGCTGCTACTGTACTGTTGCCCATGACACTGCCACTGACACTGTTGCATCTGTACTACAACTCCCTCTCAAACGCTGCATTGTTCTATTGAAAGGGATTTTCCAACATATGTTCTTGAAATTGAACAAACCTGGCTCCTCCTAGAGCCTTGGTGAGTATGGCTGCCACCTGATTTCCTGTGGGAGTGTACGCTAATTGTATCGCTCCACGCTGAACATAGTCTCTGAGAAAGTAACGCTGAATATCGACGTGTTTGGAGCGTTCATGAAATATTGGATTTTCAAAGAGCTTGATACAACTCTAATTATCATAAAAGATCCTTGTTGCTTCCATCTTTCTCCTCAATAGATTTACAAGCGATTTCCTGAGCTACATAGCTTCACATGTTGCTTTGCTAGCTACCATATACTTAGCTTCAGTAGAGCTCAGAGCTACAGACTTCTGCTTCTTACTGCACTAGGAGGTCATCCTAGATTCAATACCGAAGCAATACCCAATGGTACTTTTCATGTCTACTGAACTTCTTGCCTAATCTAATCCACCCAATTCGATATCATTGCCCTTGGTGTACCTTAATCCAAAATTTACTGTTCCCCGCGCATACCTAAGAATGTGCTTTGCTGCTACCTAGTGTGCCCTTTTTGGTTCCACCATGAACTGACTAAGGGTGTTTACAACTTAACACAAGTCTTGCTTGGGGTTGACCAGATACATAAGTGACCCAATGAGTTGTTTGTATAGGGTTGGGTCCACTTGTCTCCTGAAGCATCTATTTTCTTCTAATTGTTAATCATAGGTGTAGCCATAGGTCGACATTCCCGCATTGTGAATCTTTTCAAAATTTTTGATGCATATATTCCTTGGCTAAGGAAGATCTCACCATTTTGCTGCCAAACTTCCAATCCCATAAAATAGTGCATTAGTACCAAATCCTTCATATCAAACTTAGTTTCTAGGTTCTTACAATCCTCTATGAGTTGGATGATCTTGTAAAAAATAGATCATCCACATACAATACCAGAATCAACAGCTCACCTTCTGCCAGTAGATAATAAAGATTGGGATTGACGTTGCTCTTGATGAATCCCAACTGCTATAAGTCGCTGTCAATTCGACCATACCAAGCTCTGGGTGCTTGTTTTAGCCTGTACAAGGCTCTCTTCAACCTACACACAAGTTCTATTTTCATGTGTTTCGAAACCTTCCGGTTGTTCGATAAATATCTCTTCTTCTGTCACCCCATTCAAGAACGTTGTCTTGACATCCATTTGGTGAATCTCCCATCCCATTTGTGCTGCAAGGGATATAAAGGATTTGATAGAGGTATACCGAGTTACTAGGGCAAAGGTTTCCTCATAGTAGTCTATTCCTTCCTTTTGTGCATATCCTTTTGCGACAAACCTAGTCGTGTACTTATCTACACTGCCATCTGCAGCATACTTGATGTTGTAGATCCATTTCGAACCTACAACTGATTTGTTCTCTGGTCTTGGTACAATTTCCTGGAAATCATTCGCATTGATAAAATGTACTCTTCTACCATGGCATCCACCCATACCTGGTGTTGTACGACTTCTTGAAAACTAGAGGGTTCTTCGACCTAAGATACCAATGCTTGGTACCTGTTAGGTTGTCTACGCTGCCTTTTCTCAGTTCTAGGAGCTCCAAGGAATTCCTCAGAGTCTGATGTACTTCTCAGCTAGGTATTCCACTGGTGGTGGGAGGTTCCATCTGTTCATCTTCCTGTACCTGTTGTGACTTCCTTGACTCTTCTTCTCTTGAGGAGATGCTGGTACCGGTTACCGTGCTTGAACCAGATACCAGTCTTCCTGCCAGATCTGATCCTTGTTGCTAGACTAGAGGAGCATCCTCATCCTGTTCTTCAAACTGCATCTCACGAGATTTCGTGATATCTCCATCTTACATGAACTTTGCATCCCGCCTTACTACAATCTTTCTACTACACAGAATGTAGATCCAATATGCCTTTGAAGTCTCGTTGTAACCTACTAGATACCCAACTTTGGTAGTTTGCTCTAACTTGCTCTGCTCCTCTTTTGGAATATGGAAATAAGTTACACTTCTGAATATCTTGAGATGACTTACTTCTAGCTTCTTTCCCGTAAAAACTCCTTCTGGTGCCTTCTTTCCTAAAGCCCTATGAGGAGTCCTGTTTTGAATGTGTACACTGTGTTGCATGCTTCTGCCCCCTAAAAACCTTGGTAGATTATGATCATATAACATCGCCTTTGCTGCTCCAACAATAGTTCTGTTCTGCCTTTCTGCGACTCCATTCTGCTCTAGATTATAGGATGTTGTCCATTCTCTTCAGATCCCTTCTCTTGCACAGAAATTAATGAAGTTCCTGTTCATGTATTATCTGCCATTATCTGAGCGCAATATCTTGATCTTACTTCCTGTTAGGTTTTCCACTAGAGCCTTAATGTCTTTAAACCGATCAAAGACCTCATACTTGGTTCTCAGAAAATAGATCCAAGTTTTCCTGGAATGGTCATCTATGAAGGTAACAAAATACTCAGTGCCACTGAAGGCCCTTGTAGACATCGGACCACAAATGTCTGTGTATATTAACCCCAATACAATCTTAGCTTTATTGTTGCTTTTGGAATACGCTGCTTTGGTGTACTTACCTAGCACACAACCTCTGCATGTATCATCATGGTTGGTAGTAAGCACTGGAACCCCTGTAACAGTTTCCTTGGGCATCCGTAATGCCCCATGATGTAATTGTCCCATCCTCTTATTCCACAACTCATTTAATTCGTTTTCTCCATTGACATTACTCCGTATTAGTGCCATAGCAGACACGAGTTGCAACTTGTATAATCAGTGGCTTCGAGTTCCAATCTGGGCCCTCTTTTTCCACTTTGGATGATTGACATATACTCTATTACCAATGAAGCATACATAATATCCCTTATCTTGTAATTGAGAGACAAATCAAATTCATTTCCATACTTGACATGTGCAGTATATTCGTGGCTCGAAGACTATCTCTTGCTGTTGTCTGGAATATAATGGTTCCTTTTCCTATGGGGGTGCACTTCGTCTTGTTACCCATTGTGATTTCAAAGTAAATATGTTCCTCTTGATAGCTCAAGAAATATTCTCATTCTCTAGTCATATGATGTTAGGTCCCTATAATACTAGTGATTACCCCATTACTATTGTAGTTGTATCCCTTATTAATATTGTTGTACCCCTATTGTTCCCATATTGTTATTACTGTGCCCCATAGAATCCCTCTATTGCTATTTTTGTGCCTTTATATTATTATTGTTAGGTCGGCTGGGTTATATTGTGACTCATTAGACTACTATATATAGAAAGGAGGTTTTTTCATTTGAATCATCAAAGAATCAGTCATTTGTGTAATGTAAAGGAGGTTGCTTCCTCGAAGAGGTTGAATTCTAAGGCATTGATCTATTTTTTCTATCTTTTTGTGAGCTTGTTTCATAACATTGGGTATCAAAGTTTTTGGATTCTAGGGTTTCGCTGCTCCAAATAGGTCATCGTGGCATTTTCACTATAACTTTTTTCTGCGACATTTTAGAAGCAAAAAAAAAAAAAAAAACCATTTGAGACGACATCGCACTGAACCTCAAGTCCAAATTTCACAGCTTTTCGCACTATATTTGCGGAGATATGATCTGAGGAAGTTGGTCTTTTTGCAGACTCCTGAATTACATTCCAAACAGGTGACCTGGGGAAAATCGTCATAACTTTCTCTTTGAGCATTGGATTGAAATTTCGTAAGTAGGTACAGAAAGTGGACGGATTTTAGTTTCTTTTATATATATTTTTAGAGCCAAAAGCCAAAACAGGGACACATGGCACGTCGTACAAGTTCGCTCTACTAAATTGGTCTATAATCAGGGCACTGTGGGAGATTTGGCATAACTCTTCCTTGGAGAATCGAATTGGGATCAGACTGGTAGCATTGGAAAGAGGACACAGAGGGATACTACAGGTTGCAATTTCAAAACTGGATGATCCGAAATTATAGAGATACATCAAAGGCAATATCGAGCTCCTACAAAGTGAAAAAAGGTGTGTAGATTTTTTAAAATTTTTGCTTAAGCTCGGTTTGAAAAATTATTTTGAAGGAATTCAAAGGGCATAGTAGAACATTATTATCAGTAATTGCTGCCCCGAGGAAAGAAAATGCAAACACCTAGTAAGCAACCGGAAAGCTCTAGCATGACTCATGAAGAAGAGGAAGAAATGTTGCATGATATATCAAAATTACAAGACCAAGTGCAGCAAATTTCACTCTCACAAAAGCTAACAGAAGCTAAGATGAATAGCGTGGAATCTATAAGATAAACGGCATGGAAGCTTAAGATGAATGGCGTGGAAGCTAAGATTGACGATTTGAAGATAGATTTGACAAATTTTCTACAAGAAATACTTACTAATGGTGAAAGGGTAGCGAAGGAAACTCATGATGCGAACAAAATAAATGTTAATCATGATTTCATAGACTCTAATGTTGGATCGAAGACCCACCATATTCCAAAAATCAATATGAGGAAGTTTGATGGCAAGGATCCCGCAACATGGATATTAGAGATGGAGCAATTTTTCGATTTCAATAATGTGCAAAACACACAAAAGGTACGTATTGCAACTTTATATTTGGAACCAAATCAGTTTGTATGGTATCAATGGCTTTGCTCTCGTAAACAAATTATGACTTGGGCAATTTTTACGGAAGAATTGACAGCACATTATGAGGTTACAAAAAGCAACACTTTTTTAGCCAATTGATAAGTCTCAAACAAAAGGGTTCAATAATGGAGCACATTGAGGAGTTTCAAAACTTGAACGTAAGGGTAAAAAATATTTCAGAAGAGCATAGGATTGATGTGTTCATAGGGACTTTAAAGGATAATATCCAACATGATGTTCGCTTTTGGGAACTTGACTCATTAGAGAAGGCATTTAGGTTAGCAAGAAAAATGGAAAGCAAAATTATGGCAACCAGGAAGCATACCACTCACAGCTATAAAGATGGAAGTGTTGTTGCCCCTAGTCTTCCACAAGCTATAAGGTTGTCACGACAACAATTGGAAGAAAAAAGAGCAAAAGGACTTTGTTACAGTTGTGATAGAAAATACACTAAACATCATAAATGTGTTGAGAAGAAGTTATTCTACATAGATTGTGAAGAGGAAGAAGAAAATGAACAAGAAAGGTCAAAAGAAGAGGATATAGTCCAGGAACAAAGCCTAGATAAAGAAAAAATGAATCCGACCATATCTTGTAATGCATTGGCTAGAATTACGACTCCTCAAACCATCAAGATAGAAGGACAAATCAAGAAGAAAAAGGTAATAGTGTTGATTGATTCAGGAAGTACCCACAATATTATTCATTGTAAGGTAGCAAAAGAATTGAATTGCTTCCTATATCCAGCGCCATAGTGTCAAGTGATGGTTGCAAATGGAGGAACAATAAATTGCTCTGGAAAGTGCCATAATATCAAGCTATCCATGGGATAATATGTATTGACTAGCCCAATGCTTTCCATTCCAATGGGAGGTGCCGATGTTGTACTAGCAGTCCAATGGCTACAATCCTTGGGTACAATAGCTTTTAATTTTCAAGAACTTTTCATGAAATTTTTTGCCGAAGGAAATGAAGTTGAACTAAAGGGTATTGCAGGGAAACTGGGAAAGATAATCACCTCTAACGGTATGACAAAGCTTCTAAAAAAGGAACAAAGAGGTGTAATTGCACAATTATGTTCGCTAGATGTTTCCACATCAAAATCGTCTATTTCTCCAGATCTCCAAAAAGTCTTGGACAATCATTCCAAGGTATTTGAGACTCCCAAAGGTCTCCCACCTATTCGTGATCATGATCATGCTATTCATCTGATTCCAGGAAGTGTTTCTCCAAACATCAGGCCGTACAGATATCCTTATGCCCAAAAGAGTGAAATTGAACGTAGGGAGCTCAATAAGTTTCCCATTCCTGTCATTGACGAATTACTTGATGAATTACATGGATCAATTTACTTCACCAAGTTGGATCTTCGTTCAGGATATCATCAAATCAGAATGAAGACATTCCGAAAACAACATTTAGAACTCATGAGGGTCATTATGAATTTTTGGTCATGCTTTTTGGCGTTACCAATGCACCTTCTACGTTTCAAGGTTTGATGAATTCCATTTTCAAACCCTTAGAAAATTTGTGTTAGTATTTTTTGATAATATACTAATCTACAGCAAGACTTGGCAGGATAATGTTGAACATGTTGACAGGGTGCTACAATTATTAGAGGAGAAACAATTATATGCAAAAAGATCCAAATGTTTCTTTGGAGTACAAGAGGTGGAATATCTGGGTCATATTGTATCTCATGAAGGAGTTAAGGTAGACCCTAGCAAAATTAAAGCCATTAAGGAATGGCAAATTCCCACATCCATAAAGCATCTGCAAGGATTTCTCGGGTTGACAGGGTACTATCGCAAGTTTGTGAATAATTATGGGAGAATAGCAGCACTTCTAACAACATTATTGAAGAAAGATGCATTTTCATGGACTCCAGAAGCAACAAAGGCCTTCGAACATCTTAAAAAGGCAATTTGCCAAGCACCAGTCTTAGCTACACCGGACTTCACAAAAACCTTTATTGTGGAATGTGATGCTTTAAGAAATGGAATTGGTGTTTTTTTAATGCAAGATGAAAGACCCATTGCTTTTGAAAGTCGTCCAATCAAGGGAAAGTTTTTACACAAAGCTATTTATGAGAAGGAAATGTTGGCAATACTACATGCACTTAAGAAATGGCGACCCTACCTAATGGGAAGACACTTCAAGGTAAAAACGGATCATGATAGTCTTAAATACTTTTTAGAACAAAGATTATCCTCTAAAGAGCAACAGAAGTGGGTCACAAAGATGTTTTGTTATGACTTTGAAATCATCTACAAAAAAGGGAAGCAAAATGTGGTGGCAGATGCACTCTCAAGAAAGGATGAGGATGTGGAAGCATTGTTGTGCGCCATTTCTATTATCCAATCAGATTGGATAAACGAAACAAGGAAAGAATGGAAAAATGATGAAGAAGTGTGGGCACTTATTCGAAAGTTACAACAAGATTCTAATACATCTGATACATTTAGCTGGAAAAATGATTCGTTATGGTACAAAGATCGCTTATACCTCTGTAAGAATTCCCAACTCAAACAAAAGATTCTGAGGGAATTGCACACTTCTCCCTTAGGAGGGCACTCAGGATTTTTAAAAACTTACCACAGGGTTAAGAAGCAATTTTTTTGGAATGGCCTTAAATTAGATATTCAAAAGTTTGTGGCGGAATGTCTGGTTTGCTAACAAAATAATGTTGAAACAATTAAGACCTTGGGTCTATTACAACCTTTATCCATTCCTGGGAGGAGGTTTCAATGGTTTACCCAAGTCTGAGGGAAAGAGTGTCATCATGGTGGTAGTTGACAGAATTGCCAAGTATGCACACTTTTGTGCATTATCACATTCATTTAAAGCCAGTACAATTTCTACTGCATTTATGGAAACAATTCAAAAGCTATATAGAAACTCAAAGATTATTGTAAGTGATAGAGATCCCATTTTCACTGGAAATTTTTGGACAGAACTATTTTCTTGTCTCGGTACTTAGTTAGCTCATAGCTTATCTTATCATCCGCAATCTAATGGGCAAACTAAGATAGTGTTGGGTCCCTATAATACTAGTGATTACCCCATTACTATTGTAGTTATACCCCTTATTAATGTTGTTGTGCCCCTATTGCCCCCATATTGTTATTACTGTGCTCCATAGAATCCCTCTATTGTTATTTTTGTGGCTTTATATTATTATTG
>APFE030957830.1:59732-101818 GCA_000404065.3 Pinus taeda
ATTCTGAAGATTTTGCTTTGTTCCTTGCCCACTTTCCGGTCCTTGCGTGAACCTATGTAGGCTTTGCATGATCTCTACATGGGGGCTCCCTCTGACTGCGTAAACTTGGACCACTGCGACTTCTGCTGCTGAGAAATTGAGATTTCTCCTACTGATCGTCTACTGTGATACCGACACTGAACTCTGCTCATGACCATCACTTCTGCATCAACCTCCTCCAGATTTTGTGATGACCCTCTACGTCAATCTCCTTTAGTTGCTGCGCTGTCCCTTCTTAGACCAACGCTGGCTCTATTATCCTTCTCTGTGTATTCACTGGAACTAGAAATGACTTCCTTCCAAAACTACCTCTGATCCTCACTGCTTGATCACTGGTTCGAATTCCTTAACAAACCTTGCCCTAGGAAAATCGAATTGACTGATCAACTCTGTGTGTGTCTTCAAGTGAACCCCAAGCCTCCATCTTATACTTTTCCTGTTGAGTCTTCAACGGCCAAGATTAAGTCTCTAGTCAATGACTAAGATTCAAACATGACTTGATCCGCCTTCTAGATCATTCTCACCCATATTTTGATTAATACCCATTAATTAATGTTCCTAAGTTTAGACTTAGAAATCCCATTAAAAACATTAATTATTTTAATAAATTACAATCCAAGTGGAATTTCACCAAACGGTTTATGGGTTCTTTAGAACTCATGTGCCTTAGCCTCTCCACCTGCATGTTGCGATGTTTTTGAAGCACTTCCTTTTTGCACTGTTGTTGCCACCAACACTATGTTGCTACTGCTACTGTATTGTTTCCCGTGACACTGCCACTGACACTACTGCATCTGTACTACAGCTCCCCCTCAAACACTGCATCGTTCTATTGAAAGGGATTTTCCAACATACCCATCTGTTCTCAAAATTGAACAAACCTAGCTCTTCCTACAACCTTGGAGAGTATGTATGCCACCTGATTTCTTGTGGGAGTGTACGCCAATTGTACATCTCCACGTTGAACACAGTCTCTGATAAAGTGACACCGAATATCGATGTGTTTGGATAGATCATGAAATACTGGATTTTCAGAGAGCTTGATACAACTCTGATTATCACAAGAGATCCTTGTCGCTTCCATCTTTCTCCTCAATAGATTTATATGCAGTTTCCTGAGCCATATAGCTTCACATGTTGCTTTGCTAGCTGCTAGATATGCTCAGCTTCAGTAGAGCTCAGAGCTACAAACTTTTGCTTCTTACTGCACCAAGAGGTCATCCCAGATCCAATATCGAAGCAATACCTAGTGGTACTTTTCCTGTCTACTGAACTTCCTGCCCAATTTGCATCAGCGAATCGACTTAATTTGATAGCATTACCCTTGGTGTACCTTAATGCAAAATTTATTGTTCCCTGCATATACCTAAGAATGTTCTTTGCTGATGCCCAGTGTGCCCATTTTGGTTCCACCATGAACTGGCTAAGGGTGTTTACAGCATAACACAAGTCTGGCCTGGTGTTGACCAGATACATAAGTGACCCAATTAGTTGTCTGTATAAGGTGGGGTCCACTTCCTTATCTCCTGAAGCATCTATTTTCTTCCAATTGTTAATCATAGCCGTAGCCATAGGTCGACAACCCTGCATTGTGAATCTTTTCAGAAGTTCTGATGCATATCTTCCTTGGCCAAGGAAGATAATCACCATTCTGCTGCTAAACTTCCAATCCCAGAAAATAGTGCATTAGCCCCAAATCCTTCATATCAAACTCAGTTTCCAGGTTCTTCTTACAATCCTATATGAGTTTGGATGATCCTGTAAAAAATAGATCATCCACATACAATACTAGAATCAACGACTCACCTTCTGCTAGCAGATAATAAATATTGGGATCAACATTGCTCTTAATGAATCCCAACTGCTGTAAGTAGTTGTCAATTCGACCATACCACAAGCTCTAGGTGCTTGTGTTAGCTCGGAAAAGGCTTTCTTCCAACTTGCACACATGATTTCTCTTTTCATGTGTTTCGAAACCTTATGGTTGTTTGATATATACCTCTTCTTCTATCACCCCATTCAAGAACGTTGTCTGTACATTTGGTGAATCTCCCATCGCATCTGTGCTGCAAGGGATATAATGGATTAGATAAAGGTATACCGAGCTACTGGGGAAAAGGTTTCCTCATAGTCTATTCCTTCCTTTTGTGCATATCCTTTTGCGACAAACCTAACCTTGTACTTATCTATGCTGCCTGCCATATGTAGCATATTTGATCTTGTAGATCCATCTTGAACCTACAACTGATATGTTCTCTTGTCTTGGTACAATTTCCCAAGCATCATTTGTATGATAGAACTGTACTCTTCTACCATGGCATCAACCCATACCTAGTGTTGTGCGACTTCTTGAAAACTAGAGGGTTCTTCGACCTGAGCTACCAATGCTTAGTACCTGTCAGGTTGTCTACGCTACCTTTTCTCGGCTGTAAGAGCTCCAACAAATTCCTCTGCGTCCCGCAGAGTCTGTCGTACTTCTCGGTTAGTTCTTCCATTGATGGTGGGAGGTTCCATTTGTTTGTCTTCTTGTACTTGTAGTGACACTTTTGGCTCCTCTTCTCTTGAGAAGATGCTAGTACTGTTTACCGTGCTTGAACTTGATACTTGTCTTCCTGCCAGATCTGATCCTTGTTGCTGGACTAGAGGAGCATCCTCATCCTATTCTTCAAATGGCATCTCACGAAATTTCCTTAAGGCTCTATCTTCCATGAACTTCGCATCTTGCCTTACTACAATCTTTCTGCTGCTTGGAATATAGATACGATACGCCTTTAAAGTCTCGTTGTAACATATTAGATACCCAACTTCGATACTTTGCTCTAACTTGTTCCGCTTCTCTTATGGAATATGGTAATAAGCTACACTTCTGAATATCCTGAGATGACTTACTTTTGGGTTCTTTCCTGCAAAAACTCCCTTTGGTGTCTTCTTTCCTAAAGCCCTATGAGGAGTCTTGTTCTGAATGTGTATAGCTGTGTTGCATCCTTTTGCCCATAAAAACTTGGTTAGATTATGATCATATAACATCGGCTTTGCTGCTCCAATAATAGTTTTGTTCTTCCTTTCTACGACTCCATTCTGTTCTGGATTATAGCGTGTTGTCCATTCTCTTCGAATCCCTTCTCTTGCACAAAAATCAGTGAAGTTCTTGCCCGTGTATTCTCTACCATTGTCTAAGCGCAATATCTTGATCTCCCTTCCTGTCAGGTTAACCACCAAGGCCTTAATGTCTTTCAATCGATCAATGACCTCATCCTTGGTTCTCAAAAAATAGATCCAAGTTTTCTTGGAATGGTTATCTATGAATGTAACAAAATACTTAATGCCACTGATGGCCCTTGTAGACATTAGACTACAAATGTCCGAGTTTATTAACCCCAATACACTCTTAGCTCTATTATTACTTATGGAATATGCTACTTTGGCGTACTTACCTAGCACACAGCGTTTGCATGTATCATCATGCTTGGTAGTAAGCACTGGAACCCGAGTAACAATTTCCTTGAGCATTCGTAATGCCCCATGATGTATTGTCCCATCCTCCTATGCCACAACTCATTTAATTCTTTTTCTCCATTGACATTACCACTTATCAGTGCCATAGGAGACTTGAGTTGCAACTTGTTATCCCTTATCTTGTAATTGAGAGACAGAAATGAAATTCATTCCCATACCTGACACATGCAATACATTCGTGGCTCTAAGACTATTTCCTGTTGTGGTTTGGAATATAACAATTCCTTTTCCTACTAGGGTGCACTTTGTCCTATTACCCATTGTGATTTCAAAGTAAATCTGTTCCTCCTGATAGCTCGATAAATATTCTCGTTCTCTAGTCATATGAGTTGAAGCCCCGTTATCAATGTACGAGTTCTCGGCTGATGCAGAACTTGATAAGCAAGCAAACTCCTCTTCCAGTCTGGAAGCTAATTCCGAAATATTTTGATCCCTATTGTTCTCCATGCCCTTTTTCTTTGCTTCCATCTTGCCGGAACTTGGCTTTGATACCATGTGAAAATTTGCTCCAATAATTGATTTATTTCTCCTACTTATTTATGATAATTCATTTACCTATACTTCAGTAAATACCAAAATAAATTCAGTTTCCGACTTCACAAACTAGAACTGAAAATTAAAAGAGAAACATCAGCGTATGAACAATCACATTGACACACTTGTTTTTGGACAATTGTCCCCGGAAAAACCCAATGTGGGAAAACCAGTGTAGCAGATACAAGGGTTTTATTATTATGTAGTTTTTTGAATACAACTAGGGTGCTAGAAATAGCTCACCCTTCAGAGATTTTCCTCAGCGAAAGTACCTTGCTCCGGAGACAGATATTCCGGCTAATCAACAACCGGATATTCTTTTATTGGCAGTAAATATTTTAATACAATTTGGATGCCCTAGAGAAAAATGGAAATCCACTCAAAGAAGATCCTTGAGAATTCTCTCACACTGATTCCGAAGATTTTGCTCTATTCCTAGCCCACTATGTGTGAAAAGTTCTGAATCTAACATATCAAAAACCCCTACTGCAATATCTGGTTTATTATCTCCTACTTGTTATTTACATTAACAAGTTATTTGTATGCATAAATATTGAAATAAACACAATTGCAGCCTTCACAAACATACAGATCAACAACTAAAATAAACTGAGACAACACAAGGGACACCATTTTATTTGGACAATGGTCTCCAGAAATACCCAATGCGGGAAAATCAGTGCAGCAGATATGAGGGTTTTATTATTATGCAGTTTTTTGAATACAACTAGGGTACTAGAAATGGCTCACCTTTCAGAGATTTTCCTCGACAGAAGTACCTTGCTCCCCAAATAGATAATCTGACTAATCAGCAACCGGATAATTGGCCCTACAATGACCTCCATTCTTCCTTAGCTAGACAGTGAAAGTTGCTCCAAGCTAACTTCTGGAACTGCGTCACCCTCCAAGGACTGCGTCACCTTCTATGGCTCTATTCCCAACCCACTGTGTGAAAATTTCTGAATCTAACATATTAGAAACCCCTACTACAATATCTGGTTTATTATCTCCTACCTGTTATTTGCATTAAGAAGTTATTTATATGCATAAATATCGAAATAAACACAATTGCAGCCTTCACAAACATATAGATCAACAACTAAAATAAACTAAGAAAACACAAGGGACATTGTTCTTTTTGGACAGTCGTCCTCGGAAAAACCCGATGCAAGAAAACCGGTGTAGCAAATATGAGGGTTTTATTATTATGCAGTTTTCTGAATACAACAAGGGTGCTAGAAATGGCTCACCCTTCAGAGATTTTCCTCGACAGAAGTACCTTGCTCCCGAGACAGATATTCCGGCTAATCAGTAATCGAATAATTGGCCCTACAGTGACTTCCATTGTTCCTTAGCTAGATAGTGAACGTTGCTCCAAGCTAACCTCTCAAACTATGTCACGCTCTACGGATCTGCATCTGCCTCTTTGCTCTCAGTCAGTACCACAAAAACACCACAGCGCAGCTCTTTCTACCTAGCGCTATCTCTGCATTTGTTTGCGTCTGCCTGCGTCAGTTTCTTGGCCTCATGCTTCACCAACGCTAGCCCTCCAAACCTCTACGTCAGCTTTGGCTGCCTCTGCGTCACCCCAAGTTGCCTTTGCGCTGTCTCTCCGACACTATCTATGCCTTTTGCCGAACTGCCCCTCACTACAATAGATCACCAACTCGATGTCTCAGCAAACCCTGCCCTAGAAAATCGAATTGATTCATCAACTTGGTGTATCTCCAATTGACCCTCAAGCCTCCTCTTATACTTTTCCTGCTGACGATTCAATGATTGAGATTAAGTCCCTAATCAACAACTAATATTAGATTTGGCTTGATCCTCGTCATTTAGAACTTTCTCAACCATATTGTATTAATACACATTAATATTTTAATTTTCCAAAGTTTATACTTAGGAACCCCATTTATTAATTATTTTAATCTCTCTTCATCTTGGTGGAATTTCCCCAAACTATTTCTAGGTCTTGGAAATCTCATGGCTAGAGCACATCCAATGTTACCACAAATCAAAACTTTGCCGTCCTTGTGTGAGCCTACATAGGTTCTGTATGATTTTTGCGTGGGGGCTCCCGCTGACTGCATCAACTTGGACTGCTGCTTCTTCTACTATTGAGAAATCAAGATTTCTCTTGTCGATCACCTACTTTGATACCCAGGACTGAACTCTGCTCATCCCCAACACTTTTGCGTCAACCTCCTCCAAATTTTGTGCTGACCCTCTGCGTCAATCTACTTCAGCTGCTGTGATGTCCCTTATTGGACCAACGCTAGCTCTATTATCCTTCTCCATGTAATCACTAGAACTAGAAATCACTTCCTTCCATAATTGCCTCTGATCCTCACTACTTGATCACTGGTTCGAATTCCTTAGCAAACCCTGCCCTAGGAAAATCGAATTGACTGATCAACTCTCTGTGTCTTCAAGTGAACCCCAAGCCTTCATCTTATACTTTTTCTGTTGAGTCTTCAATGACCGAGATTAAGTCTCTAATCAACAGTTAAGATTAAAACATGACTTGATCCACCTTCTAGATCATTCTCACCCTATTTTGATTAATACCCATTAATATTTTAATGTTCCTAAGTTTAGACGTAAAAACCCCATTAAAAATATTAATTATTTTAATAAAATACAATCCTGGTGGACTTTCACCAAACAGTGTTTGGATTCTTTAGAACTCATGTGCCTTAGCCTTTCCACCAATTTTCAAGGCTAGAGCACTTTTGATCCTACAAAAACTAACAAGCATGCTCTTCCATAATGGACACTAGCATATGCCAATGTCTCCAAGCTCCAAAAGTATCCTATTAGATGGTTTCTACTTCAAAAGGGGATACTATGTCCAAGGTAGATCCTTTAAAAGGTGGTGGCTTGTGGTAAATGGATGAATGGACTAGGGAATGAAAAGTGGCAACCCTGGGCCACATGCTAAGGTACAAGGGTAGCTAGTAAAAGGGAAGCCCACACTTGGGTATACAATGTATAGGAGTGATCAATCATGGTACATGAGGTGCCCCCAGCCTTGATTTTTCTACCCTTCTATATCTTTCTTTTGCCTTTTACGATTTTTCTTTAATTAATTATTCAGGGCTCAAGGGGTAAGAGCATGATGTGTGAGATATAACAGTGGATACCACTTTTAAGGTAGGGAGATTCATATCCCACCAGGGGTTGGGACAATCACTGGTTCCTAAATGATAAAGGAGGCTTGTTTAGGACCTATAGGAATCGGGGTGATGGCCATCATCATGGGGTAGAGCTCATGTATTGGCGTTTAAGTACATGCTAAATGTGTTTGTCCCGACCATCTTTTTCATTTTGTGGTGCATTTTCGTGTTGAATGTGGCCAATTATGCTTTTACTTTTCTTTTCAACTACATCAACCTTGAGGGCATCATTCCAGGTCTGACCCAAGGTGTGGGCAAGGGGAAGGGGAAAGCTAACCTCCCAGTGGAGGAATGTGGACCTAGGTGGGGGAATTGATAAATGGGGTTATAATGAGTGGAAAGGGGGCAATATATGTGGATGACGGAGTGGGGGACCATACAACCAAAGTCTGGGTTTCTCATGAAGTACCATCCCTAAAGCTAAAGGGTCAGTAAAAGAGATCCCACAGGACTGAAATCCAAGGTTACCATCCAAAAGCGGTCTAGGGGACAAGAGCACAGACCTAGCTCATTCTTTCCATTTAATCCCCCCATTAATCCATTCCTAGAAGTGTCCATGATAAGAAAACTATAATACTCAATTACCAAATGACAAGTCATACCATTAAGTTCAAGAAGTGCACCTTCAAACATGCGATCATGGTAGATGGGTGAGGGACCACATGGCTGGCTCAGGTGGCGAAGAAGTGGCACAACGAGCTAGTTGGTGGCTGCAAGGGGTTGTTGGCTGAAGAGCATCTTGCAGGAAAAAAAAATCCTCCTAGGGATATCATCCACAAAATGGTGGGTAACATCTGACTCCAACTGGGTCATGATCGCTCGAAGAAGTGGACGAAGCTACTTGAACGGAAGGTCACGAGAACTCTAGCAATCTCTTGGTTACCGCAGACCACATATAATAGATGAAAACACGGGGCAGCATGCTTTCGTGGTGTCTCATGATTGCATATGCTTGGATGAGGCCCATAAAATCGACTTGTAGTATTAAAATGCAATTTTTTTCTTTGGTAAAAAAGAAGCTAAATGCAGCTAATCTAGCATGATAAAAATCATGACATTAGTTCTAACAAAATGGACATGCCATGCATCCTACTCTACCATGCATATGATACAATATCAAGTCTCAAGGAAAGGGGCGATACGACTTAATTTGACCGGTTCTGACCAAAGTTCGTTGTTGAGTTTAACAATGTAATAATAGTCCTCCCCAACTTTTCCACGAGTCTTGACAGGCATTGGGTCTCTATCCACCAAGACCAAATCCCTGGCCTTATATTCCTTTTTAGGCTTCCACTTCTTGCTTGTTTTAGAAATTGGTCGTTTGAAAATACAAACTTCTTGAGCCTGGAGAATAGGAGAAGACTTCTTAATTTCATGTGTTTCGTAATATGGTCCAGGCTTAATCGCATGAGAGAGGTAGGTGGGTTCCCTGTAAAAGGATAAAAGGGGTTCCATCAGATTGCTGAATGGCAGCATATGATAAGTCCATTTAAACATGACCCCCAATGGTAGCCCCCCATTTGATAGATAATAGCATTCCCCACACATTAGGAATATTAATGAGAGAAACATCCATGAGAAGGGATATGTCGGGGTTCCTAGCCAAAGAAACCTTAAGGTCCTTTATGCGACCTTCCACCTCCATAGGCTTGTAGCTTAAACCACATACCTTCTTCTATGACCGAGTGACGCTGAGACACAATTGCTTTATAACTTTTAAGGGCATGATATTCACGGAAGCCCATGAGTCTAACATACAATTGTGTAAGAAGAGGTTATTAATAGCCAAAGTGAGCATAAATGGTTCACACCTAGGGCTTTGGTCAAGAATATGAATGTTTTGTAAGTCTTTGGGTAATTCTTCTTCCTGAATACCTAGGGACTTCTTGATTTGTTGTTGTAGCTCAAGAACTTTTGCAATTTCTTTCAAAGGAATAGATATGGTTATTTTTCCTACGGCAGCCCCTATGTCAATGTCAAGCTTAGCCTATTTTGCCTTCTCTTTCTTCTTGATGTTTTCCTTCCTTGCAGGATCGCTTTTTGAATTGGCTTTGGTTGGGGGATCTTTCTTGGGAGGAATTTCAGGGAGAGACTCCTTGGGAGGGGCTCGCTTGGGCAATGAGTCTTCTTTAGATGGTTCCTTGGAGGTTGTAGGGTCTTTGTTATTTTCCTTTCGTGAATATTGGACCCCTTTGAACCTTCCCTTGCTATCATAGTTAAGAATGGATTCTTCCTTTCCTTCCTTAAGTGTGACCTCACTAATGGGAGGGTGTGTGTTAGAGCTTCCAAGAAAAATGTTGAAGATGTCAGATTCCACAAGGTTAGCCGACTCATCAATTTGTTCATCCTCACTCTCTCCCTCTTCACTTCCCTCGTCCTCAGAAGATGAATCTGGCTCAAGGTAGTGATTTTATTCATGATAACACTATTGCATGCATTGGCTTCTTTAGTGAATTTCCCCATTTTCTTGAGGATGGAAAGGAGGGTTTCTTCGTGTTGATCTTTGGAATTCTCCTTCTTGACCTCTGCTTTAGCTCTAGGGTGGTCAATGACATCTACCTTAGAGATTCATAAGTTTTCCTCAACTTCCATTGCTATCTCTTTGGCTTCAGTGAATGTGGAAGGTTTCTTGTCCCTTAATACATAGGTTAAGTGGCCACCCACAAATTCTATGAATTTATCAAGAATATTAGCTTTGGATGGTTTCAAATGATTAGGTATATCCTTGATTACCCTATCAAATTTTTGAATGAATTCTGCACGTCTTCCCTTCCTTTGGTTTTTTGATAGAATTTTTCAATGTTAAAGGCTCCTTGGGCATTGCATGACCACCTCTTCATGAATAGGACGTCAAAGTCATCAGAGTCTTTTATGGATGATGGGGGAAGGCTAAGGTACCATTATGTTGCTTGTCCTTCAAGCGATAGAGCGAAAAACATCATGAGTCTATCTTCATCAAAGATCATCGTAGGGGACATTTGCCAATAGAATTCCTTAATAAAGCCATGGGCAGTCCTAGTAGCATTCCCTTTGAACTTGGGTAACCATCGGTTATATTTTTCAGGTAATGGTTTGGGATCATCACCCATTTTCGAAGGGGCGAAGACACTAACCAAGTGTCTTTCACTTTTGGTCATCTTGGGTTGGTTTCGTTTTGGGTCAATGTTAGAACTAGATGGCATCTTTGGGGATGAATCACTAAATTTCTCAAATTCTGGGAGAAGGGTGTTCCAACAGGTGATGAAGCTCGTTCTCCCCTTTTTGCAGCATCCCTAGTTAAAGGAGGAATGTTGTCGCCTTAAAGTAAACTAGGGGTTTGGACAATGAATGGAGTCACCAAAGGAATGCTTATAGATGTCATTAGTGAATCAATTCCTCATTGATTCACTAGGGAGGTAGACCTTCGTCCTCCCCGACAATAGCATCAAAATAATATAGCACCAAAATGTTATTGCTTAAACTAGTAGGGGACCTAAAAGGGAATCCTAAAGGAGCAACTGCTAGGTCAAGGACAACAATGGAGACTTAGCCCATTGTCACCACAGCTAAGGCTCCGTACTCTTCACGAATTTTCACCGATGGGAGGAGACCCGGTATATAGAAATTCACTTATGAATGATGAATCAACAAATGGATGTGAAGTGATCTTAATGATCCTTTTCCTAGAAGGAGATTAAGAATGGAGCTTGCTTGCTCTTCAAGCAAGGTACAGAGCTTTGTAGGAGAAGGGGGTGAGGATTTAAGATCTAGGTTAAGGGAATATGACTTGTAAAGGAGTCTCCCAATCCTTGCAAAACTTGGATTCCCGATTGTCTTGAAAGAATTGCCTTTGATGAGAAATGGAACCACACAGGGCCAAGTGGACGCAACCTAGGTTAAGGGGAGGGATTTTAGCAACCAATGATGATCTTAACCTAAACAAGGAAGCAGAAAGGATCAAAACGAGAGTTTCCACTTAGAGGTTCCAAATTGACCCTATGAGGTACTAGCCTAGGGAACACCAGGGAAAAGTTTGGCCTCAGCGCTAGGGCTTGGGATATATATATCGCAATCCCACTGTCGAAATTTCTTAAAATTTGGAGGAGAGCTTGAGGACACACCAACACAGCAAAGGCCAAGAAATCGAACTTTTTTTATGGCTACTTTGTTGGGAAAATGATGCCCTAAGGGGGCCAGTGTGGCTAGAGTTAGAAAAGAGGGGGAAAAGTTGAGGAAAATGAGGTTTTAAGGTGATCACCTTATGGTGGATCAGTCCCTAATTCCTTTGGGGATATGGAGTTAAGAAGAATTATGAGAAAGGATCTCGTTTCTCGCTGAAAGAGGCTTTAAGGGCAACTTCGTTTAGCATTAGGGCAAAAAAGAGAGCGACCTTGAAGAGTTTATACTTCGGTTGCAAATCAAGATGGCTTATCAAGATAACTTTGATCTCTAGGAAAATTCTTTCAACAAACATGGCCCATACATAGAGATATGCTATAACATAATTCAACAATGAAGCAATAAATGCATTCAGCAATTAGCCTTTAAAAAGTAAAAATCCCATGATCAAGGTATGTGACAAAGTAGAAGACAATAACATCAAAATCGTATTTACATGTAAGAGAATATATCCAACCATCAATACATTTTCCAATTAAGAAGCTCCAAGATAAGAAAATGAAATCCTGACATCAAAATTCATCCATGGTCCAACTTTCGTCCAGCAAGAAGGAAATGCGAAATTCTCAAGAGTGATAATGATCCAATCCAAGTGATGATGGAAATGAACTCTCATCATTTGTATTTATACTCTCCTAATGAGTTTTATTTACCTATTTGAGCCTCCATTAGCCGATCAAATAAAAATAATGTGCAAATAACTAACTTTTGGTGACAAGCCCACCAAACTAGCTCATAAACAAAATAACAAGCCTTTCAAAGAGATCAAATAATCAATAATGCATGTCGTTGGGCTCTCTAAGAGGCCTGATGAAGTCAATAAGTGCCCAAACGATGAATTGAACTTCCAAAAGTAAGTGATGCCACATCAACATACAAGTCCTGGGTCATCTGCCAAGTGCATGGTACAACTATGGGGTTGGCTGAGCAAAGGTGAACCAAGTGCATTTTATTCGTCCAATAGGTGAATCTCAAGCAATTTCCGAACATCTTTGGGGATCCATGGAGTGTTGTCTACTACTGTGGAGGCCCATGGCTCTGAACGCACACCCTACATGTGCCAATGTAGCCCTCTGGAGGGTTAGGACCCCGTATATGGAGACCAAACCCAAGGTGGAGACCACCTGTTGTTGAATTTGGGTAGCATCGGATGTGCCCTAGCTCCGAAATTTTGTGGAAGGGCTAGAGTGCATGAGATTTCCATAACCCAGAAATCATTTTGAGAAATTCTACCCGGATGAAGACATATTAAAATAATTAATATTTTTAATGAGTTCCTAAGTCTAAACCTAGGATAATTAAAATATTAATGTGTATTAATATAATATGGGTGAGAAATTTCTAGGAGACGAGGATCAAGCTAGTTCTAATCTTAGCCATTGATTAGGGACTTAATCTTGGTCGTTGAGTTGTCAACAGGAAAAGTATATGAGGCGGCTTGAGGGTCAGTTGGAGACACACCAAGAGAGATGAAGAATTCAATTCTCTGGGGCGAGGTTTGCTGAGGAAATCGAGTTAGTGATCAGAGTTGTAGCGAGGGGCAATTCAGTAAGGGATTTTCATTCGAGGCTGATGAATACATAGTAGAGAGGCAGCACAGTGCCGGGAGAGACAACGTAGGCCCTAGAAGGGCTGATGCAGAGACCGTAGGAGCTGATGCAGAGGATGCAGAGGGTCGTAGAGGTTGACATAGAAGCCATAGAGGGCTTTAGAGGTAGCGCTAGGAGATTCTCTGGGGCAGACTGGGAGCAGAGCAACAGGGTCTAAGACGGGAGAGGGTGACACAGTGCTTGCAGCAGCTTTCGCTATCCAGCATAGGGAACAACCAGAGTCACTGTGGGGTTTGATCATCCGGTTACTGATTTGCCACAATATCTGTGTCTGGATAGAGGTACTACTGTCGATGATATTCTTTGTTAGGTGAGCCATTTCTGACAACCTAGTTGTATTGACAAAATCTTCTTAATAATACAAACCCTCTATATGCTGCACTGATTTTTCTTAATTGGGCTTTTCAGGGGACAATTGTCCAAAAATAATGGAGTCCCTTGTGTTATTATCTCTGTTTATTTCAGTTCATGATTTGTATATTTGTGAAAGCTGCAATAGTGTTTACTTCGATATTTATGTAGTTAAATAACTTGTTAATGTAAAGAACAAGTAGGAGATAGTAAACCAGAAATTGTAGTTGGGGTTTTCGATGTGTTAGATTCGGGAATTTTCACATGGTATCAAAGCAATTGTAGATCATAGGTGACTCAAGACACTGGCCTGAAAATCTAATAATTTGCGGTAGAGAAGCAGCTTTCTCGAGAGACAACATTGTTCTAGCACTGAAGAAGCAAGAGGAGAATTGACGCAGTGCTGAGAGGGTGACGCAGAGGCTCACGCAGTGCATGCGTCAACACTCTTAGCTAAGAAAAGGGCCAATGCAGAGGCAAAGGAGGGCAGAATAGGCTCACATAGAGCCACATCATCTTTCTGGGCCAGGAAGGGGGTAGTGCAGATTTTGATTTGAGGAGCTGGTGTGACGCTACTTCATTCGATGTAGAACAATGTCTAAGGAGATTGAACCAAGGTAGAGGGAAACACTGCCTCGACAAATTTCTAGCCAAGAGATCTAGATCCAGGTTGTAGCAGCAAAGGAGGATTGGCGAGGAGTGAATCTACAGTTGATTGGAGGATTTCCGAGAGGGAGTCTAAAGAAGAAGAGCAAAGATAACAGTGAAGGTGTTATTGGAGAATTAGCTGAGGTTATATGAGATGCAGAAAGGAGAAGAGATAGATCCATTCTTTCTCAGGTTGTAAGAAATTCACGACCAGCTTACTTCTGTGGGGTCTACACCGGATCCATAGTTCATGGTCAAGATTGCCCTGAATGCAATCTTCGAGGAGTGGGACACATTTGTCCAAAGCATTTTGGGCAGAGCAACTCTCCCCAGTTGGGAGAAGATGTGGGCAAATCTTCGACAGAAAGAGCTCAGGAGATTGATCAAGGCAGGAAGTAGTGGTAAGGGAGTTCAAATCAAGAAAGAGGAGGAGGATGTAGCTCTAGCATCAGTGGGACAACAAGGGGTTTATAAGAGGAAGAAGAAAGACATCTCCAAGGTTAAGTGCTTCAACTGTGGGGAGCTGGGACTTTATGCCTCTCAGTGCCCTAGGAAGAAAGGCAATGGAGAAGCTTCTGACTCAAAGGCAGCTCCAACAAAGGCAGAGAAGGATGTCAAAACTGATGACGATTGTTCCATGAGTGCTCATGCGTGTCTAGAGAAGAGGTGGGGAAACATAGAGCTATAGTCGAGAGGACTATAGAAGTCGGGCAGGATCCTTGAGGTACCCAAACTCTTGAATCACATACAGCTATGAGAACCCTTAACAACAGTAACATGATGACAGGTGTCGGGTGGAGCAAGGTGTGATGGAGCGACAAGGCAGTGCTAGAGTGCAGAAGTCTGTAGTAGCGCAGTAGAGGTTGCAACAGTGCAAGAGGCACAGAGGAGGTTGCAGCAGTGCAAGAGGCACAAAGGAGGTTGCAGTAGCGTAGTGGCAGTAGAGGGAGCACAGGGTAGCAACAGAGGTAGCTTCAGCATCATGAGGTTTCCAGACTGACCAGGATGTCAATGTTTGGGTGAAGTGAGTTACTTACTTCTCAGTAACTGAGTTGCAGTGCACCAGTTCACAGTGGCAGTGCTATGGATAGCATGAAGCAGCATTTTGAGAGGGAGTTGCAGTACAGATGTAGCAGTGGTAGTGGCAGTGCCATGGGAAGTAGTATAGGAAGCAACAATGTAGTGGATGTGGGGCAGCAGGCCAGGCATCAACACAAAGGACCAATGCGGAAGATCAATGTGATGTTTCTATGGTGAAGCATTGCTAGAGCACATTCCGCGCTAAGAGGGAGTGTTGATTTTGGGTAGCATCGGATGTGCTCTAGCTCCAAAATTTTGTGAAGGGGCTAGAATACATGAGATCTCTAGAACCCAGAAATTGTTTGGAGAAATTAGACCCGGATGAAGAGATATTAAAATAATTAATATTTTTAATAAGTTCCTAATGCTAAACGTAGGAAAATTAAAATATTAATGTGTATTAATATAAAATGGGTGAGAAATTTCTAAGAGACTAGGATCAAGCCAATTTTAATCTCAGGGGTTGATTAGGGACTTAATCTCAATCGTTGATTTTTCAACAGGAAAAGTATAAGAAGAGGCTTGAGGGTCAGTTGGAGACACACCAAGAGCGATCAAGAAATCGATTTTCTGGGGCGAGGTTTGCTGAGGAAAGAAAGTTAGTGATCAGAGTTGCAGCGAGGGGGAGTTCAACAAGGGATTTTCATTCGAAGCTGAAAAATACATAGTAGAGAGGCAGCACAGTGCCGGAGAGACAGTGCAAGCCCTAGAAGGGCTGACATGGAGGCTATAGGAACAAACACAGAGGACACGGAGGGTCGTAGAGGCTGACGCAAAAGCTGTAGAGGTTGACACATAACTCGTAGAGGGCTTCAAAGGCAGCGTTGGGAGATTTTGTGGGGTACACTGGGAGCAGATCAACAGACTCTAAGCCTGGAGAGGGTGACACAGCTCCTAGAGGAGTGACGCAGTTCCTGAATAGTGCTTGGAGCAGCTTTCGCCGTCCAGCATAGGGAACAACTAGAGTCACTCTGGGTTTTGATCATCTGGTTGTTGGCTTGCCGGAATATCTGTTTGCAGATAAGAGGTACTACTGCAGAGGATATTCTCTGTTGGGTGAGCAATTTCTAGCACCTTAGTTGTATTCACGAAATCTGCTTAATAATACAAACCCTCTATATGTTTCACTGGTCTTCCCGAATTGGGTTTTTTATGGGGACGATTTGTTGATTTTTGGTAGCATCAGATGTGCTCTAGCCATGAAAATTGGTGGAGAGGCTAAGGCACATGAGATCTCCAAGACTTCGAAATCGTTTGGAGAAATTCCACCTGGATGGAGAGATATTAAATATTTAATATTTTTAATGAGACCCTAAGTCTAAACTTAGGAAAATTAAAATATTAATGTGTGTTAATATAAAATGGGTGAGAAAATTCTAAGAGACAAGGATCAAGGCAGATCTAATCTTAGTTGTTGATTAGAGACATAATCTTGGTCGTTGATTTGTCAACAGGAAAAGTATAAGAGGAGGCTTGAGGGTCAGTTGGAGACACGCCAAAATTGATCAGTGAATTCGATTTTTTGGGGGAGGGTTTGTTGAGAAATCGATTTAGTGATCTGTTGCAGCAAGGGGCAGTTTTGTAGGAGGCCTAGAATACATAGCAGAAAGGCAAAGAAAGCGTTGGAGAGACAATGTAGAGGCAGGTTGGGTTGATGCAGAGGCTTAAAGGGCCAGCACAGAGGACGCAGGAGGACGAGAACCTAATGCAGAGCTGATGCAGAGGCTAGCAGAGATGATGTTGGGCTGAAGGAGCTACGTTGTGGTGTTTCTATGGGGCAGACTGAGAGCTGAGAGGAAAACATAGAGCCATAGAGGGTGACGCAGTTCCAGAAGATAGCTCGGAACAACTTTCCTGGTCCAGCTAAGGTACAGTCGAAGTTGTTGTGGGACCAATCATCTAGTTGTTGATTAGCTGGAATATCTGTCTCTGGGGAAAGGTACTTCTACTGAGGATAATCCCTGAAGGGTGAGCCATTTCTGGCACCCTAGTTGTATTCAGAAAACTGCATAATAATAAAACCCTCATATTTGTTGCACCAGTTCTCTGGAATTGGGCTTTTACAGGGACGATTGTCCAAAAATAACGTGTCCCTTATGTTGTCTCAATTTATTTCAATTGTTGATCTCTTTTTTTTTTATGGATGCAATTGTGTTTATTTCAATATTTATGCATATAAATAACTTGTTAATGTAAAGAACAAGTAGGAGATATAACCCAAATACTACAGTAGGGGTTTCTGAAGTGTTAGATTCAGAAATTTTCACATGGTATCAGAGCGATTGCAAATCATAAGAGGACTGAAGACACTAGCAGGAGAAATCTAAAAAATTTGCAGCAGAAGCAGCTGTCCCAAAAGACAACGTTGTTCCAGAGCTGAAGTGATCAAAGGAGAGGTGACACAATGCTTAGAGGGTGACGCAGAGGCTCACGCAAAGCCTGCATAAGGATTTTGAACCAGGGGAGGGTCCAACACAAAGGCAAAGTGGGGGAGATCAGACCTACACGATGCCCGGTCATCTTTCTCAGCCAAGAAGGATCGGCGTTGTGGCCAGGAGGAGCAGATTCAGCGCAAGGCGTGATTGCACAGTGCTTGAAGGGCCCAAATTTTTCAGTTGCCAGGGTTAAGGGAGCTATGCAGATTATGATTTGAGGAGCTGGTAGGACATTGTTTATGTTTGTGTAGAACAATGTCTAAGGAGATGGAACCAAGGTAGAGGGAAGCACTACCTCAACAGATTTCTAGCCAAGAAATCCAGATCCGAGTTGCAGCGGCAAAGGAGGATTGGAGAGGAGTGATTCGACAGTTGGCAAGAGGATTCACAGGAGGGAAGTCGAGACTCAGAGGGAGTATAGAAGAGGAGCAGAGATGGTAGTGAATGGATTAAGGGATCAGGACAGATTGGATGGAGCTTCCAATTTTGTTCTCTGTAAGGCCAGGATCCTGCCCATTCTGGATAAACATCACATCAAGGACTATGCCTTGAAAACCATAGCTATCTCAGTTGACCCAGCTACTAATGAGAAGTATGAGGAGGCCAAGGGAAAGGCGAAATGCATGATCTAGACAGGGTCAAAGATCAAGTCATACCACATATTGCTGAGAAGAACACAACAAGGAAGACGTGGGAGGCCCTGACCACCTTATACCAGGTCTCTTCCATGAAGTGGAAGATGTTGTTGGAGAATCAACTGAGGTCATATTAGATGCAGAAAGGGGAGGAGATAGATCACTTCCTCCTCAGGTTGCAAGGAATTTGCGACCAGCGAACTTTCGTGTGGTCTACACTCTATGTAGAGTTTATGGTCAGGACTGCTTTGAATGCAGTCTCCGAGGACTGGGAGATGTTTGTCCAAAGCATCTTGGGCAGAACGACTCTCACTAGTTGGGAGGAGATGTGGCTAGGTCTTCGACGGGATGAGATTAGGAGGTTGACCAAGGCAGGAAGTAGTGGTAAGGGAGTTCGAGTCAATAAAGTGGAGGAGGAGGATGCGGCTCTAGCATCTGCTGGACAACAAGGGGTTTAGAAGAGGAAGAAGAAGGGCATCTCCAAGGTCAAGTGGTTCAACTGTGGGGAGCTAGGACATTATTCATCAAAGTGCCCCAGGAAGAAAGGCAAGGGAGAATCTTCTGATTCAAAGGCAGCTCTAGCTAAGGCGGAGAAAGAGGTCGAGACTAATGACTATTGTGCCATGAGTGCGCATGCGCCTCTAGAGAAGAGGTGGGGAGACATCGAGTTGTAGTCAGGAGGACTACAGAGTAGGCGCAGGATCCTTGAGGTGCCCAAACTCTTGGATCACATATGGCTACGAGAGCCCTTAACAACAATAGCATGGCGACAAGTGTCGGGTGGAAAAGGGTGCGATGGAGCGTCAAGGCAGTGCTAGAGTGCAAAGGTCTGTAGCAGCGTAGTGGAGGTTGCAGCAGTGCGAGAGGCACAAAAGTGTTTGCAGCAACGTAGTGGCAGCAGAGGGAGCACAGGATAACAATAGAAGTAGCTTCAACATCACGAGGCTTCCAGATTGACCAGGATATCAGTGTTTGGGTGAAGTCAGTTACTTACTTCTCGGTAACTGAGTTGCAGTGCAACAGTTAGCAGTGGCAGTACTATGGGCAGCATGATGCAACATGTTGAGAGGGAGTTGCAGTACAGATGTAGCAGTGGTAGTGGCAGTGTCATGGGAAGCAATAGAGGAAGGAACAGTGCAAAGGATGTGAGGTAGCAAGCCAAGCATCAACACAAGTATCGATGTGGAGGATTAGTGTGATGTTTCTATGGTGAAGCATTACTAGAGCACATTCCTCGCTAAGAGGGAGTGTTGATTTTTGGTAGCATAAAATGTGCTCTATCCATGAAAATTGGTGGAGAGGTTAAGGCCAATGACATCTCCAAGACCTAGAAATCATTTGGAGAAATTCCACCCCAATGGAGAGATATTAAAATAATTAATATTTTTAATGAGACCCTAAGTTTGAACTTAGGAAAATTAAAATATTAATGTGTATTAATATAAAATGGGTGAGAAAGTTCTAAAAAACGAGAATCAAGCCAGATCTAATCTTAGCTGTTGATTAGGGACTTCATTTCAATTGGTGATTCGTCAACACGAAAAGTATAAGAGGAGGCTTGAAGGTCAGTTGGAGAGACACCAAAATTGATCAGTGAATTCGATTTTTGGGGGCAGGGTTCGCTGAGAAATCGAGTTAGTGATTTGTTGCAGCGTGGGGCAGTTCGGCAGGAGGTTGAGAATACATAACAAAGTGGCAAAGAAAGTGTTGGAGAGACAACGTAGAGGCAGCCTAGGCTGGCACAGAGGCTTAGAGGGCCAACACAGAGGATGCAGGAGGCCGAGACGCTGACACAGAGCTGACGCAGAGGCTAGCAGCGCTGACTTTTGGCTGACTTTCGTGGTGTTTTTGTGGGGCTGATTAAGAGCTTTGAGGCAAGTGTAGAGCTGTAGAGGGTGACGAAGTCCCTGGAGGGTGACACAATTCTAGAAGATAGTTTGGAGCAGTGTTCATTGTCTAGCTAAGGAACAGTCGAAGTTGTTGTGGGACCAGTCACCCGGTTGCTGATTAGCTGGAATATTTGTCTCCAGAAAAATGTACTTCTATCGAGGATAATCTATAAAGGGTGAGCCATTTTTGGCACTCTAGTTGTATTCAGAAGATTGCATAATAATGAAACCCTCATATCTGTTGCCCCTGTTTTTCTGCATTGGGTTTTTTCGGGGACAATTGTCCAAAAATAACGGTGTCCCTTGTGTTGTCTCAATTTATTTCAGTTGCTGATCTGTATGTTTGTGAAGGTTCCAATTGTGTTTATTTCATTATTTATGCATATAAATAACTTGTTAATGTAAATAACAAGTAGGAGATAATAAACCAAATATTGTAGTAGGGGTTTTTGATGTGTTAGATTCATAAATTTCAACACGATTATCAAAAAATAACGGTGTCCCTTGTGTTATTGTCTTTGTTGATTTCAGTTCATGATTTGTATATTTGTGAAGGTTGCAATAGTGTTTCCTTCGATATTTATGCCGTGAAATAACTTGTTAATGTAAAGAACAATTTGGAGATAGTAAACCAGAAATTGCAGTAGGGGTTTTTGATGTGTTGAATTCAAGAATTTTCACACCTGAAATCTTGCATAGGATCCAATGCATCTCCTAGCCTTATAGTACAACAAGTCAAGAAGGAAATCGAGCAAAAGAGCTTACAAACCATGGACAACTGGTGGGGACTTCATAATGGCATGCCTTTCCATAATGGGCATGCGCATATGCCAATGTCTTTAAGCTCCAAATGGGGTTAATTGAGTATCCTATTAGGTGGTTTCTACTTCTAGAGGGGATAATATGTCCAATGTACATCCTTTAAAAGGTGGTGGCATGTGGTAAAGGGATGAATGGAGTAGTGAATAAAAAGGGGCAGCCCTGGGCCACATGCTGGGGTAGAAGGGTAGCTAGTAAAAGGGATGCCCACACTTGCATATATAATGTATAAGAGGGAGCAATCCTGGTACATGAGGTGCCCTGGCCTTGATCTTTCCACCCTTCTTTATATGCCTTTTTCCTTTCATGATTCTTCTTTAATTAATTGCTCGGTGCTCAAGGGTTAATAGCATGATGTGTGAAATATAGCAATGGATGCCCCTTTTAAGGTAGGGCAGTTTATTGCCCACTAGGGGTTGGGACAATCATGGGTTCCTAAATGATAACAGAGGCTCGTCTAGGTCTTATAGAAACTAAGGTGATGGTCATAATGATGGGGTAGAACTCATGTATTGGCTTTTTTCCCACATGCTAAATGTGTTTGTCCCGGCCATCTTTTTCATTTTGTTGTGCATTTTCCTATTGAATGTGGCCAATTATGCTTTTACCTTTTTTTTTTCAACTGCATCAACCATCGGCGCATCATTCCAGGCCTGACCCAAGGTGGGGGCAAGGGGAAGGGGAAAGCTAACCCTATGTGGACCCAGTGGAGGAATGTGGACCCAGGTGGGGGAAATGATGAATGGGATTATAATGAGTGGAAAGGGGGTAATATATGTGGATGAGGGAGCGGGACCATCCAACCAAAGTCATGGTTTCCCATGAAGTACCATCCCTAAAGCCAAAGTGTCAGTAAAAGAGATCCCACGAGACTAGAATCCAAGGTTAACATCCAAAAGGGGTCTAGGGGACAAGAGCATAGACCTAGCTCATTCTTTTTGCTGAATCCCCCCATTAATCCATGCCTAGAAGTGTCCATGATAAGCAAACTATTATACTCAATTACCTAATGACAAGACATACCTTTAGGTTCGGGAGGCCCACCTTCAAACATACGATCACAGCAGGTGGGTGAGGGACTACATGGCTGGTTTAGGTGGCAGAGAAGTGTCACAACGAGCTAGTTGGTGGCTGCAAGGGTTTTTTGGTTGTCGGCTGAGGACCATCTTGGAGAAAACATTTCTTCTAGGGATATCACCCACAAAATGGTGGTTGACACTTTGAAGTTAATATTCAATCCAAGTGTAGGTGGAGTGAAACTCTTAGGGGCATTTTGATCTTTCTATTGTTCCTTGCCCTTTCTTTGATAAGCCAAACCTCTATCTTCGACTATCTCTAAAATTTGATTTGATATAGCCTTTTCTCCATATAAATCTGTGATCCTATCCAACTCACCAAAGCTGTTCACACTTTTGGAAGATGGAGACTTCTTATTTACCCTTTGGCTACTCTCCACAACTTCCATCCAATTCTCCATGGACAAATGATGCTCCTTGACAACCAAATTTATTTGCTCACTTGTTCCAACCATTCCTCCTTCAAAAATCCTTCTAACATAGGACAAGTGGCTTCATTATGCATTTCGTCACAAGGTCTAAAATAAGGAATAAAATCATCAACTAAATTAGTAGACTCCAGTGGATTTGGTGTCCTCTTCTCATTAGGAGGTCCCCTCTTTTGCCATTTCTCATTTCCTCTATTTTGGAATCTTCCACCTTGATTCCTTTCCATGGATACCAATCTATTTTGGATGGCATTCATTTGATTAGTGTGATTTGCTTCCTTTGGATTCATGAAAATTTAATGGCCCTCTAGTAAAACCAGTTATTTCAAACTTTCCTAATTCATGATTAGCCTTTTCTATCTTCAAGGCTTCAGTTTGAGTTTCATTTAGATTTGCAGGGTCATTTTTCCTCATCTCATGGGCAGTGTCACCATAAAAAGCATCCAAATAAGAGCACAAAAGAAAATTTTCAAGAGGCTTAGCATCATTAGGCATACTTTTCAACAGGTCATTAAATCTCTTGTTAAACTCCTCCATAGTTTCATTCTCATTCTTCTTCATAAAGCTAATAACATTGATCAAGTTCTTATTTTATTTCTTCTTTCCTAACTTGTCCATAAAAGTAGTAATGATGGCTTGCAATCAGTTATAAGGGTTAGCAGGTTGCTTAATGAACCAATCAAGAGCATCATCTTCTAAGGAAAGGACAAAGATTCTCATCTTTACATCCTCTTGGTTAGCAGTGTTACCCCACTTGAAAATGCAAACATTGAAATTCTTAACATGTGATGCAACACTAATGACATTGTTACCTTGAAAAGAAGGCAACTTTTCAATAGCCTTGTCAGGGATATTGTGAGGATGGTCATTTATGTTAATAAAGTCACAAGTGGCAGAATGATCATTCATGATGTCTTGTTGAACTTGTTCTTGAAAAAACAAATGGATATCAGAAATAGCCTCCTACCCAAGATTAGCAAGAAGTCTACTATGAGAGAGTCTATTTAACTTTGCTCTAAAAACCCTTTCAGGCTCAAGAGTGGGGCTAACTAGACCACTTGGATTCCTCCTAGTAGAAACTCTTGCGAAATTTGATCTAACTCTAAAAGTCTAATATGCAAAAACCCAAAAGTTAGTTGATTCCCAGGTACAAGAGGACTTGTCCCCAACAACGATGCCAAAAGATGTTGATGTCACCTTGTTGATTTGGGGTAGCATCAGATGTGCTTTAGCCTTGAAAATTGTTGGAGAGGCTAAAGCACATGAGATCTCCAAGACCCAAAAAGAAGATTCTAACTAGTTTGGGAGATATTAAAATAATTAATATTTTTAATGGAGTTCCTAAGTCTAAACTAGGGAAAAATAATATATTAATGGGTATTAATATAAAACTGGGTTAGAAGGTTCCAAAAGTCATGGATCAAGCCAAATCTAATCTTAGTCGTTCATTTGAGATTTAATCTCGGCCGTTGTAGGAACAACAAGAAAAGTATAAGAAGAGGCTTGAGGGTCAGTTGGAGAACACACTGAGGGAGGCTAGTCAGTTCGATTTCTAGAGCGGGGTTAGCTGAGAAATTCAAACTAGTGGTCTTGAGAGCAGCAAGAGGCAACAAATACGGAACAGAGAATCGGGAATAGCACCGAGGGAACAACGCAAAGGCTGGAGAGGCAGATGCAGAGGCAACAGACTGCGCAGTCACTGGAAGGCCTGCGTGGGTGATGCAGAGAGGCAGGGGCTAACACAGAGGCTCTGGGAGCTACGTAAAGGTCAGCCAGGTTGACGCCGAGACTGGGAGAAGTGCTTAAGAATTTTCTCTCTTTTGGATAAGCCAGTTTGGCACCCAGTTGTACTAAAGAATCGCTGAATAATAAAATCCTCCCTTGCTGCATCGGTTTTCCTACATTGGATTTTTTCGGGGACTCATTGTCCAAAATATTTGTGTCGATGTGTTAATTCTTGTGCATGTGTTTGTTTTTGTATTATGATGTGATATCTGCAGTAGAATTTATTTTAATGTTTACTGAAGGATTTTCATAAATAACTTATTGGGAAATAAGTAGGTAAAATAAATCGATTGTTGCAGTGATAGAATTTTCACACGCCTCGCTCACACACCCAGTTAGGTGTGATTTGGTGGCAAACTAAGAGATGGTGTTGCCACCTATACCCAACTCTCTTTGTTAAAGCTTTCTCCTAGTTAAAGCTAAGGGGGGTGGTCCCTAATGAAAGGTTAGATGAAGACATATGAGTTTCTATGAGATCTTAAGTTAAGGGGACTACTTCAAAATTATGAGCAAGCTTAGTGAATATAATGAGCAATGTAAGATATAGATTCAATAATCAACACAACATTCAATAGATGAACATTTAAACAAGTGACTTAATGGTTGCTTCAAGAAAATAGTAAAGACTTGCTCAAATATATACTCAAAATGAGATGACAAGTAGTCCTACAAACTTATCAATGTTAGATGAAAAAATACCAATTGCAAGATACAAATTGCACTTTAAAGAGATGCTCAAATAAAGATATTGTCATTCATGATCATAAGCATGTTAGTAGCAATTTAAAGGACAATGACTTGCAAATGAAATTAAATGAAACAAAGTATTACTTGCAAAATAAAATTTTGTACTTGCTAAATTTGATACTCAACAACAAAAGATGACAACTTCAATAGATAGTGAGGCTATTCACTATGACAAGTACATGAGATAAACTTGCAAGTAAATTGGAAAATGCTCTAGAGTGAATGAGTTAGAATGATATGCAACTTAGCTAAGGTGAGATGCAATTATCTAGGTAAATTTTTAAACTAAATGCCTATTCTAGGTGAGAGATTCTCCGTTCAACCTTTTATCAAGGGCTAAAGATTGGGGCGACTTGTAGGAAGAGGAGTTAAAGAAACACTAGTCTTCATTAATGATAGCCTTTCCCTAATCCTTACAAGTTGTGTATGTCTTCGTTCCTACAAGGGGACAAAACCATCTTCATAACTATAGGGTCACACACTTTACCTTATTCCATACCAATTGGAAGAACTTTTAAGGAAATTCTTGGCCCTATTATTTCTATACAACCAAGGTTAAGCTTGGAAGTAAATTTTAAATGTGCAAGATCTAAAACTAAAACGCCTAAATGAAATGCTTGGATGTTATTAGTGCTTGCAAGGGAAAGTATTGATACAAATGTCTCGAAGTAAATGAATCAATTGCTCAAAATAAGATTGCACCAATTGCTTCAATTATCCCCAACATTACTCACAAGCTTTGTAAAGGTAAATATAAACTTCATAAACGACCCAAAATTTGCAAGTTTGCTCCAAGTGAATGAAAAATGCTTCAAAAGATGTACCAATGAAAAATATAATTAAACACAAGTTGACAATGAAACATGTATCAATAAGTCATGTGACGCAAAAATGCTAAGTAAATGAAGCTAGACCAATTGAAATGTAGCCAAAAGTGAAATGTTTGCTTGTAAGTAAATGAAATGATTACTAGATTGCAAATTGCTTCAATGTAAGTGCTTCAAAATGTATGATCCATAATCAAAACAAGTAAGCATATAATGACATCACATAATGAGACATTGTACTCCAAAGAACAAATTGCTAAATTAAGCTTGCCACATAAATTTAAAAGTATTTTCTTGCTCCAAGAATGTGCATGAAATGTAATGGGCTGCAATATAAAATACTTGAGAAATGTGAAGCAAGTTGAAATAAAATTTAATTTGGATTCTATGTGAGTTATATTAATGAGCCAAAAGAGCATGTAAATGAACTAAATGAGAAAGCTTGCAGAGAGGCAGTGCAGTAGTCAGGAGCGCTGACGTTGGGTCAGTCTGGGCCCACGCAGCCTAATCACAGAGCCAAAAGGACTAGCGTAGAGCAGAAAAGTCGTCTGTCATGCAAAAGCCAGAACTGTTGGGAACAACCGAAACTGTTGGGATAGCTAACGCAGAGACAAAAGAGGTGATGCAGGGCTAGCGCAGAAATAGCTAGGGTTAGCTAGTTGTGCCAAATCCGCTGGAATTTTGTCGGGTGAAGTGAGGTAAAACTCACTCAGATTTTCAGCTAGTATTTTCTCTATAAAGGATTGGTAGATGAACGTCCTAGATTTATATTCAGATATTTCTCCTGCATAATATTAAACCCTCATAATTGCTGCACCGGTTTTCCCGCATTGGGTTTTTCCGGAGACTATTATGTCCAAAAATAAGTGTGTCCTATGTATCTTGTTCTTTGCTTTGTTTTTTGTTTTATGAGATCAAATATTTAATTAGTGTAGGCTGCAAAAGTAATTTGCTTCAGTATTCAGAAGAATAGCTTGATGAATGTATTTTAAAAAATTCAGTTTGGTGAAGTAGATTCAGATTTGTTGCAGCAGGGGTTCTTTCAGTGTAGGAATTTTCATAATGGGTAAATCCCAAGCTCCCACAAGAAAATTGGATATTTTATTAGATGTTACAATGAGGAGGTGGTCTTTAGAATGCTGCCCAGAAAAAAATTGAAGGAGAAGCTTTTACAAAGTAAGAACTATAGAAACTAGAATTTCCTCATGAAATTTGGCAACCACAATAGCCAATAGAAATTCCTCAAATTTGAAAATTTCAAATACAACCTCAAAGGGCCCACAACCTAACAATTTTTGCAACTGCCTTCAAGCAAACTCGTCACTATACAAAGTGCTCATGACCTCCTTGAAATTCGTTCCCCGCGTGTGTGAATGGCCCTGCAAACACTTATTAGAAGTTTCAAGAAATTGCTCTTCAATATTTGTCACAAGATGAGTTAGTGAATGCCTCAACAATGGGCCACAAAACAAACTGAATGTTAGTTGAGATAGCATGCAAAAAATATCAATTATAATACACACTAATATACAAGAAACTAAACCAAGTAATGGGAATGAAACCCCATACATGTCTAGTCTATAAAATTGCTCGTAATTAATCTATGTAATTGACTACGACATGTCAACTACCCATAGTAGTACACCCCCTTTTTTGCAAAAAGGGACAGCGCTTGATCGATATGTCCGTGCCATTCGACAGTCATCATCAACTCGATGATGTTATGTTGTAAACCCAATCTGCATGTGTAAATTGTAAATAATCTTAGCATATCTGAATCATGTATGTAAACTGCCTAGGCAAACCTAATTTTCTAGTGATAATCTACATTCCGGAAGGTTTTTTGTCTCACCGATCCATGATCGGCAGAGTTTTCCTTCAGCCTAACCCCAAAGCCATAATGAATTTCGTCATTAGAATCTTAGGGGAATCCTACAGTGCTTCGAGTCTATGTAAAAGTAATTTGGAAATAATTCTAACTATTTGGTTAGGTTATTACAAGTTGTTTGATCTGCTAGATTATATTTGTGTCGTAGAACTGGGTGGTCTATGTCAAATGGGTTTTCCCTCTTGAGTGTAAAATTGTAAAAGTCGTGATGTAAAGTGTCTTGAGGGTTAGAAAATGTTTTATCCCCTCATAAGTCCTAGGTCCTAGGTGATTTTTCCAAAGGCTAAGTTCGAGAATCCAATAAAAATAATAATTAAAAAAAAAATAATAACAAAAATTAAAAATTAAAAAATATAAAAATAAATTAAAAGATATAAATAATAAATAAATATAATAATAAAATTTAAAATTTAAAATTTAAAAATAATAAAAAAAAAATTAAAATTAAAATTAAAATTAAAAAGTTAAAATAAAATAATAAAATAAGTCAAAATTTTGGGAAAATAAATGCAAAATTTTAATTTTTAAAATGCATTTAAAATTTCGATGGACGAGATTGAAAGGGATTTTGATCCTCATCGACGGTCGAGATTAGTTTGACATGGATCACTCGAACTAGCTGTTGGGAAATTTTCCTTTAAATAAGGTGTTAGGAGTCATTTGAGATTATTCGATCTGTGAGTCTTGTGTTGAAGAAAGCTCTCTTGTAATCTTTTTCTTGTGCAATAAAGAAAGACTTTGGGGTTGAAATCTTGCTGGTGTTACTCTTCTGAAATGTTGTAAGATGTTTCATTTTCGGCATAAATTTAATTTCAGCTATTGTTAATAGCTTACTGAAGAGTGATGTTGAACACAGGTATCTTGTTTACTCACTAGGGTTTGAATGGTAATAAAATTTCTGAAAATAATGGCATATATCTCCATTGGATTTGGATTTTAGTACTATTTTTTCCCTCTTTATTGATAGTTGAAGTGAGTTGTGCAGGAAATCTAGATTGTGAAAATCAACGGGCGTTTGGGGAAGTTCTTGGCTGAACCAACCAGCTCCCGAAAAAGCAGTTTCTTGAGGAGCCCAGTCAGTTTTGATCCTGGGTTTATCATTTAAATTTATCTTTTGAATGCATGAGAGATTTTCTGAAGTATCTCATGGTAAATCTAAATTCTGAAAAAAAAAAAAAAAAAAAAAAAAAAAATAATAAATAAATAAATAATAAATAATAAATAAAAATAAAAAAAATAAAATAAAATAAAATAAAAAAAAATTGTGGATATGACAAATCTGGCTGCTTAGAGTCGTAAATCTGTAAATATTATAATTGTTTGATTGGTTTGTAGGGTTTTAGTTTTAATTCTTGCATATATTATTTCTGGGTGTTCTTCTTTTGCTGTTACAGGTTTCATATCTGAAGATATAATCTTGTTTTGAAGCCAGATCTAGGCCCTAGAGAGTAAGATCTGGCCTCAACATCATTTTTCCAGGGATAATCTTCAACGGGTTTTCAATTTTTATGAAGAAGATCGAAGCTATCTGCTTGCTGGGGTTTCATTTCCAGGAAAAAATTTCGAAATTTTTTTTTTGGGAGGCTGTGTGGAGCTCCTGGATTGTTGCCAAGTTTCAGCACTATCATCTTTCAGCTCAGCGCAGCTCTTGCAGAAAATCTGAAACAGAGAATTTAAATTTCTTTTATTGATTTTGTGGAAATTTTCAGGGGTTTTCTAGGGCGGTTTGTTTGCTGCTGCCTGGGGTCTTCAATTTTTTGGGAAAAAATTCAAAATTTCTTTTCTTCAAGTGTCCAAACCCTCGGACCTGCACTTCTCCAGATCTACGATGTTTCCCATTCCATAGTGGCTCCTAAACTTGCATGTTATCAATAAAATCTGCGTCCATTTCAACTGTTGCCTCCCTAAACTTCCACGCAGCTGTATCTACCCTCTCTCAACCTGCATCTCAGTTTCTCCACACTACATTTCTCTTTATCGTCCATCCTTCTTGAAAAAACCTTTTCTGCCGTCACACCTGTATACAAAAGGCACTTCGATTTATTATCGTTGCTCCCTCTAACTTGCTCCATGCATCTGCAAACAAAAAACATAAAATCCGTGGTTCCCTGCATTGGTTGGTCCACGTTGTCACTCCTTCACCTTATCCGCAACAAACTTCAGAGTTTCTGCCATCCCACGCTGCATAATCCTTTGACTTCCAAAACCTGCATCCACCGCTGCCTGTCTACTACACCCTTCGCTCCTCAACCCTTTCCGTCAAGCAAAGTTTCAGCGCCTCGCACATGCCTGCAAGCACAATTGTGAAAGTCGTACGCTCGAAATAATTTTATGTGCTTAGTTTATTTCTCTTATACATTTTAGGAATTGGCATTTTGATTTTTTTTAAGGGGCTTAGGATTAGTATATTTAGATTTTAGTTTTAGAAATTAAATATTTATTTTAGTTTAGTTTAGTTTTGTAATTCTGGTTTTCATTTATTTTAGTTTTTGCTTAGTTCAATTTTGTTTTATTTGAAAACACAAAAATATAAAAAGGGCACCAAAAAATTCCTTTATGGTTTTAGATTAGATTTAATTTTGGTTTAGCTTTTAGTTTAATCTTTATTTTTTATTTTTAGTTTTGGTTTTGTTTCAAAATCATAAAAATATAAAAAAAATCCCAAAAAGCATAAAGTGTTTTATCCTTAGGTCTTATTTTAGTCTTGTTTTATTTTTCTAGTTCATTTTAAAAAAAAGATAAAAATAAAAATAATTTTTGAAATGTTTTGTCAGATTTAGTCTTGGCTCAAGGATTTGTCATATTTATGATTTTGGTGTATCTTTTCCACTAAGGCTAAAATTTTGATGTGGGATTAATATTTATCGTTTTTATATAGTTAAACATGCTTAAATGTTTATTTGAAGATGAGCTATATGAAAGTGGTAACTGATTAGCATTTAAAATTGCATGGTTATTTAAAGCATTTAATCTTTTGAATTTTAACTGCTGGAATATTGTAAAGGCATTGTGCATTTATTGATTATTTCGCATTTGGTAAAATAATCTCTGTTTGGGTTATTTGATGATAAATGATTGTTTTACAAGGTTCATATTTCTGCAACATTTAATAAATAATCATTAACTCCATAAGGCACTGGTACATTAATTTCTAAAATCAATCAGGTGCTAAATTGCCTTGCTGTTTCTCCCAACCCAACTGGTCCAGAGTTGGTCTAACTTTATCCCATAGGGTCTACCCCCCTTAGCCTCGGGAGACAGCTTAAACGGAGAGATCGGGGATCAGGGTGACAACCTTCGGTCTGAGCATTGTTGCGTTGCCCAGACGATCTGTGCGACAACAAGACCAAAAGAAGTATGGAATTTAAATTTATAAATGATTCAAATAACATATGAGAAAGAGAACTCCCATTTTGCTTCTCTTTAGATGAAAGCTTTGAAGTTAGAATCGATGGGTTTTGAGCAATATTGAGTCCGAGAGTGAGTTGATCTATTTGAGACTTCTCCCACATCCAAAAAGGATCTTACACACAATTCAAAAGAAAATTCTACACACTTGGAGAAAAATATTAGCTTAGAAAAAGAAGTTACAAAAACACAATGGGCGAAATAAACTAAAGATTATTTCAAAAATCAATTAACAATTTCACTCCTAGAATACTAATCTAAATCAAATATATATATGCAAGGTAGCTTGCAAATATAGATCCACAACAAATGACAATAGAAGCTAATAAGCACTGAATGCATAAGAAATTTAAGCAGAACAATATAACATGAAAAGAGATCACCTCAAGATTGCCAACACAACACCACCAATGATACCCCAAAGTCTTTGTTGTATTATAAAAATGCAAGTGTACAAAATGACAGAGTTTCCTCAAGCCCAATAGCTCATAACATGAATACATAGTGAGAGCCCAATGCTCACTTAAATAGAAATTTGGGAGAAAATCTCAATGAGAGATCCAAGTGAGAAGTGGTGTTGGAGGAAATCCCAAGAAAAAAAGTCGATTCCCAAGTGTAAAGATGAGATGACATGTGTGGAGCTTCAACAAAATTGAACTTTTTGAGGTGGCCATTGAATTCTTCATCAAGCAAGTCGAATATCCAAGTGGAAAGCCAAGAAATTCCAAATGTGCAATAAGAGGGAGTTAACTCCCAACCATCAAGCAAAAAGTGACACCTCTCATTTATGTTCCCAATGTGCCATGCGTTGGACCTCCTTGAGGAAATGCACGAGCCTCCTTGGGGAATGTAGATGCCAAGTGTAAAGCTAGTGGAGTTAACTTGGAGATAAACCTCCATCAAAATCTCATTCAAATATCCATCAAAATATTCCCAAATGTGCATTTACTTCCAACTAATTTTATTTTCCTAGTTAGCAAATAGAATTTCCCTTTTCCAACAAAGTGCTTTGATGATGTCATGTGCCAAATAACTTTCCACTTGTACTTTGACTTAACTCTTTACTTGAGATAATTTCCAAGTCATTTTCTCACATTAGTTATTTCTCTCCATTTATTTAATTTATGGGCTAATTTATTCCCACATTTTCCATTAAACATAGGAAAGTGGGTTTTGAGGGTGTAGAACTTATTTTTTACACCTCAGTTTGTTTTGGTAGAAAATTGGTGAGTAGAGGTAATTTTGAACACATATACTCCATACAATTTCTCTAGACTATACTTGTTACAATTTATATTCAAAGTTTATTAAAAAGATCACCCCACAAGAAATTTAAAAAATTAGAAAACTAACCCCTAGACCTAATCAAATTCTACGAAATTTTGCGAGTGATCTAGTATGGTAATATACAATGACTCTAAAGACTAGGACTCACCCAAGGCTTCGCCATCAAACCACACTCCGGATTTGGGGTTATGCTTGGACAAAAAAAGTTCAATTAATTATAGAAGTCCTCGAAAGTACCTAATAATTAACCAAGTAAAAAAACCTCCCAGAGTAAACTCACTTCAGGACAATGTCCCAAGTTACCTAGGCCTATTACATGACTCAATTCATCACACTAGCATTACTTTACGTCATCTCCGTAGGGCTTGTGGAATTTGAGTACAACATGAGAAGAAGATGAGAAGAAGAAATTAGAGTTAAAAAAATTTTGATCATATAGTGAACTCTAATGGTACATGAAGCCTCTAGCATATCCTTGGGCATGGGGTCTTCCAAAAAAATTTAAGTGTACTTCAGTCATCAGTAGGGCTCATCACTAGCCCTAGTTTGGAATTAGCTTTAACTTGGGGGCTTCTTGAGGGTTTCATGTGCCTTGTTATTGTTGAAAATAATTGTTGGAAACCCTTATCCTTTCCTTGGCCTTGGGCCACCCCGTCACTCAACCCATTAAACAAACCCTAGGTCATGGGCATCATTTAATAGACCTTTATAAAGAAAGTGAATTGTCTCCTATTAGAGCCTTGAGCGTAAATGGTGTCTTTCTTGAAGAGGGCCTCATGAAGTCACCCCATACCCTAACCTTTGAATATCTATTAGGTGACCTCCACACATACTAGGACTCCTATTGTTGAAAATCCTAAAGAGCAGGGGGTTTTGGTTGTGGTGACAGTTAGCCACTATCCCATTGTTGTCTATTGGTCTAGTTCTAGCCTTGTAGGGTGTCCCTCTCCGAGGCCTACAAGATTTTGTGGTAATGCTAGGCACATTACAATTTTCAGAGATAAATGAGGGAGGGAGATTCCACATGGGCCACCTCCAAGAATTTGATGAAAATCTTGTTGAAGGAAGATAATGAGATAAAAAGATCAACAATTACTTTGTTAAAATTTTAATAGCCATTTTCCATCAACATAAACAAGATGAAGAAGAACAAATCACTTAGTTTAGCATGGATGCATCAAGGTTCACCAATAGTCATCCTAGGAAAGAGAACCATCCACATTAACAAGTCCTCTTTAAGGGGTTGTTCTAATAAGACATCTATAATGCATAAAACAAGAGATATATAAGGCAAGAGATATATAAGGCAAGAGAAAATAAGTCTCCATAATGTGCAATGACCCAAATAAGGTAGCATTTCTTCTATAAATAGGAGGAAACCAAGTGCTAGCCTCTAGAGAAGTAAAATCCCTGAAATGCAATAAGTCCATGATACAAGGTGAATAGATTAAGGTTGAACCCCAAATTAGGCTTCATGAATGAGTAAAATATGCCAAAAATGCTCGGCGCCCTTCATAATTTCCCTCCAACATGTGAGTGAGTGAGTGGAATATGCATGACATTATCCTCCAAAGTGGTGTGTAATGCTCTAAAAGTCATGTCTCTCCATGAAAAGGTGCAATGCCTCATCAGAGGGCATGTTTCATCATCCAAAAGTCACATCTCATCATGGAGGTGCAAGTTTCTCATCATACTAGGTTGCCTCCAAAAGTAACCATGCATCATCATCAAATGAAATGTCTCATCATAAGTGCAACATCCTCAAGTTAGGGCATGATGTTAGTGAGGGAGAAGGTGCCATGACCCCTTTAAAAGTGTGTTATCAATATCATGTCCATCACCATGAAGAGAAGGATCAACATCCATTAAGAAGGTACAATGTCACCATGTGCATGCCATGATGTCAGTGAGGGAGAAGGTGCCATGACCCCTTTAAAAGTGTGTTATCTCAACATCCATTTTGAAGGTACAATGTCACCATGTGCATGCCATGATGTCAGTGAGGGAGAAGGTGCCATGACCCCTTTAAAAGTGTGTTATCAATATCATGTCCATCACCATCAAGAGAAGGATCAACATCCATTAAGAAGGTACAATGTCACCATGTGCATGCCATGCTTCTCCAAGGGTTGTAAGGTCACCAAGAAAGTTGATTTCCCTCGGGAATGATCCAAATCATCACTAAAATTGGAAAGTGTTTTCAAGAACCATGTAAGGAGAGTGTAGTCTTGTCTAAGTGTTGTAAGGTCACCAAGAAAGTTGATTTCCCTCGGGAATGATCCAAATCATCACTAAAATTGGAAAGTGTTTTCAAGAACCATATAAGGAGAGTGTATAAGGAGAGTGTAGTCGTCATCATTATGCTAAGAAGATCCTCTCCATCATAGTGTATAATTATTTGTTTTTGTTGATATCATAAATACATTTAGGGAACACACACCACAAACAACAAGTGTGGCATGTCATATACAACGGTCATTAGCTTAGATACACCAAGAATCCTCATTAAACGTCACAATACTTAATATTCAATATAATTTACCAATTCAAGATAAGGTACAAACATCACCTACCCTTATCACATGCAACAAAACCCAAGGAAGGAAATAGGCTCTAAAAAGCACATTGATGAATGTTTGAAGTCTAAGACGAGTATAGTAGACGGGGAAGAGAAGATTTTCGTTGGTTGTCTTACATAGTCAAGTAAGGTCAATGAACATTCATCCCATAGGTGGCTTTGTGGAAGATTTCCCTAATGTTGTCAATTACCCTTTCCTTGGCACCGTTTCTTTCCATGCATTTACTTTGCCTTTTAATTTTCGTCGCCCTTCCATGATTGATTTGGGCATCTTGCTTTTCATTTCATAATGATTGAACGTAAATATACATTTATGGTGCGGTTTACTAGGTTCATCGTTCATATGCAATTTATTTCATGGAATATCGAGATACTTCATTAGTCCTTTTTCATAGATGCATTCAATGCATAGGACTAGGGATGGTAGACTCACATAAGGAGGAATTACTCAATTTGCCTTGGATTTTGTGGCATTATCTATCCATTTTATTACTCTTTTGTATTTGACATTCATAATTGTTCTTAATTTTCCTTTCATTAGCATTAGCATCAAGCTTACTGGCCCAATGAGATTGCAATTAGAGTTACTCAATTTGGATAGAGATGAAAAACAATGTGTGGCATGGATCAAGAAGACAAAAGAATACTTTGAAATACATGATGTTCACTTTGGGCCAAGTTGAAAGATGATTCCTTTAAGAGTTTTCAAGTTATGATAGAGAATGATTTGCTTGCAAAAAATACTACAATTCAACAAAAAGTTGATGCAGATGGGTACACTCACAAATGGAAGTGTTACACCTTCATATTGCATGAGGTTAACTTTTGTAATTTTCATCACAAGAATGAGCTACAACATAATACCGATGGAGTTTTTGATGGATTAGGGATATGTATCTTCAATTTTCTCTTCAATATAATACTATTTTTGTTTGAGTAGATTGATGTTCGTGCTTGATGATCACCCACCCATAGGGGCTTCACTAGGGGAGCAAAACCATATCACTTGCACTCATATTGGGGGATATATATTGAGGAAAAAATGACATAATATATTGAGCATATAATAGGGGGTAAAGGGATTTTATATTAGAAAGTATAAAAAATGGAGCTCAAAGTTAATAAAAAAATATAAAGGGATACAAAAATTGTTAATGAAAAATGGATACCTACAATATCTAATGAAATAGGGGTTTTATAAATTGGGAAGGTTTATTGGGTTTGTATTGGTAGGAGGTAAATAATGTGATTTTTAAAGGTATTTTACTATATGTAATCAAATTAAGGGTATTTTTTAGTATGTCACGAATGCACATGCTATGTTAAAGCTTCATTGAGTGAAGCCCCCGTGTGATCACCTTTTTGGTGCACTTTTTTTATGGTCATGGAGCTTGTTACTTCATCATCTTGTATGGGTGTACTTGTTTGTTTTGAGTAGAGGATGTAACAGCTTGTTCCATGTATGATGTACCTATACTTGTTCATTTTGACTAGAGAATGTTACACCTTTTTCCATGTATGATATTTCTAGCCACCAAGGCTTGTATACATGGAATGAGTAGTGGCTTATGTAGTAAATGGTCTTCATACGTGGTTCTCTCTTCTTGGTTGGATATGTTTGATTGATGAAATCTTGTAATTATGAGTTTATAATTTCACTCTATAGTTGTGAGATTGTCTTGCGTGCTACAATATATCATTGTGATTAATTCATGATTATATTGTTGTAACACACGATTTTTTATTGTCTTATGGTAGGGTTCACTAAGAGTTACCATTTGTATTTTCACAGTACAAGTACAAGTTTTTATGAGGTATACTCCTTTTTGAAACACAATACATGTTAAGGCACTTCATATTATTTTATTTTGTAATGGCAACGTCCCCTTCTATATAATGTATTAACATCCTATTGAAATATTACTTTATACCATGGTGAGCACATATGTGGAGATGATGTAATATTATTTAAATTTTTTAATAGAGGTCACCCCTTATATTAGTTGGAATAAGCATATGGTGATGGCATATTAAATTAAGCATTATTGATGGGCCATCCCCTTCATGTCAAGCAAGATAATATATTTTATTCTTACATTTCCCTGAATCATGGAGCTCTATTTCTCATGCAAAGGCAGTGGCATACGATATGGCATGAACATTAATATCATGTGAACCCAAACATGTAACTACTTTGTAGGAAGTTGTGGGATGAGTCAATATTTGTATGTCCTATCACTGGAGGGAGGTGAAGTCACGGTTTTGGGAGAAAATGTATGGAGTAAGCCGCTTCCTACTCTTTGGACCATGGCATATCGTAATGACCCCTTTTTTGACTTTGGGGCCAAAAATTCCTGGCGTGTATGGATAGTTGTTATGTGTACTGGAGCTTCCTTCATATTGAGCCGTAGTTGCTTGCCTTGGACATGCTTTATGCCTTGTTCCTTACCTTGTGTAAACCATATCAAGGGTGCATGGCATTTATACCATTTAGGAGGATTCAATTCTATGTTGGGATTAATTAATATTGGTCATGACCCATGTTAGGAAGGATGTCATATGATCATGAAAGGATGGAATTATTTAAGTCGCCTTCTCAATCATGTGAGCTTTGCTGACTTCTTTGTTGGCTTGAATTGGGTGGCATTCATGTTATCTATCCTCATGAGCCTTCATTTCAAGTGGGCCCAACATTTATTTATTAAACATTCACTGATGCTATGATGTGGTTTTGGATGTCCCATTACGTGGATATTCAAATTTATATAGTCAAACTTTAAAAGATGGAGATTATATTCCACTGAAGGGGGTTGTTACCTTTCTTACTATTTTGGAAGTGGTTTTTAGTTAACATTATTATATTATTATTGTTGCATGGTTTCATGGAGTTAGTTAAGATGAGACATTATTATATAGTTTTCAGCGGGGATGATGATTATTTTATTGTTTTTCCTAGGAGAGAAGTTGATCCCAACTATTCATTTCTTACTTAGTAAATGATAGAAATATAATATTTTACTTAATTTCTTGGAAAACTAATGGATTTAGGAAAACAATTGTTTTGTTTATTGTAAAAAGTGTTTAGCTGAAAGGATGTTCCTTTTCGATATTAATTTTTTGAATATGGAAGTTGGATTACAATTACTTCAGGTGTGTAATGAAAGCTTAAATATGATAACTTTATTTTTTAAATATGATAACTTTATTTTTTATCTATAGGAGTTTTAGTGGAAGATTTAATTGTGATTAATTTTCCTTTCATAATTTTTATGTTTACTATTAGAAAGTGTGGGAATGAGTGCTATGTCTTCTTAATTAGAGCTTGAAATGCACAATGAGAGAGTCCAACCACCTGGGTTTTTAAGCATGGCTAGATATACCTACTCAAATTGAAAGAACCTAAGGATTCTACCACTTCTATGTTGTCATCACTTTTTTTCATCTTAAAGAATCCACCTTTTTTTATCTTAAAGAATCCACCTCTTGACACCTAGGTAGCCAATCTCCATTCTCTGAGAAATGGAACTAGGTAGCCAATCTCCATTCTCTGAGAAATGGAACTTGGTTCCAAAGCATTCTACAAGCACAAACCTGATGGAGAGTCCTAAACATCTTCTCAAGTTTTAATTTCTTCATGGATTTAGTTTCAAGTTTTGATATAGATGTATGTAAGCCACTTTTGCATCCCCATACATAAACCTAAGTTTTTTGAATTTCTTCTTTTTCAAAGGAATTATGTTTCTTTGATCACTTCTTAATTAGCCATCAAGGTCTTGGTCAATCTTAATATCCTTTCTACCAAAGTCCATGGTATCCCATTTCTCAAGATCCCTAGTAGTAAGAAATTTGATGTCCAAACTGGAACCAAAAAGATGGATGAGATTATCAGTATAGAAAATCTAGCCTCTTCTCAGCTTCAGTCCCTTGATGAATGTAATCATGCCACTGGGTTCTCATATTGCCTCATAAATGAGGATGCTCCATGCAAAACTCTTCATATACCAAGCTTGCAAAGGGATCAACATTCCCTTTCCTTGAGATATATATTTAGATTTAATCATTTCAGATAGTGATAATATTATATTGAAAATGACCCATGTGCTATATTTTGGAAGATGGCCCAGATGGTATCAAATCTGCCATAATGGGAACAGAACCCATGTTCCAAAATTTTCAGATTCATCCTCGTTGCCTCGTAAATCATGCCTGAAGTTGAATGTCTAAAAACTTTGTTCAGAGTTGAGAAGCCCTTTCCAATCTGACTAACACTGCGATAAACAATCAAATCACGCTACCTTGATGCACCAAAGTTTAAGAATAAGCAACCTTCGTTAGGTCAGCTCTGTTTACAAAAGGCGGCGCACAAAGTTTGTTGCCATCAGCTATCTATCCCAAGCCTATTACAAAAATGACTGATTAACATGCCCAGCTCTGTTCTAAGTCTGAATATTTTTACAGCTCTGTTCTAACTCTGAATATTTGTACAAAGAGAGCATTGGGGTGGATCAAAACCAATCCCCCAATATCATATTTGTATAACTATGTGATACATTTAAGATAGAAAAATTATAATATTCAAAAACAATCATATTTGTATAACTATGTGATACATTTAAGATAGAAAAATTATAATATTCAAAAACAAATTGAATCTCCTGCTTCCCAAGAATACAAATACATCTTAACAATCTTGAAAACTATAATATCCAAAAACAAATTGGATCTCCTACTTCCCAGGAATACAAATACATCTTAACAAATGGTTTCTATTATTCAAGGTAGCTGATATTTGCTTTCCCTTGTTGTCTTGACCACTGATATGGTGTTTTCTTCACGTTTGTGTCCTAATTTTTTTTTTGTGCATTTTGGGCAAATTGGCGTTAAAGAACCAAGCATATCTTCCAAACTGTTTAGTATTTTGGAAATTGGTTCGCGATGTAACCAATTTGCCATACTAGGAACAAAAACCATGTTCAGAATTCTCAAATCTGCCTTCAGTGCCTTGGAAATTGTGCCCAAAGTTGACTCTCTGGAAACTTGGACTTGTAACATTCTTATGTTTGACTGGGTGCGATCTGAATAACATACAATTATTTTAATACCTTTGGCTTCAAAACCCATATCACAAAATTTCTTCTAGAAGCACACACATATGCTAACCGTGATCAGATACCAGAATTGAGTTGTTGGTACAGGAACTAGACTAAACAATTCATCATAAGCATAATCAACTTAAAATTCATTTATTCTATTAGAGGCTTAGGAATTAATGAAAACAAACAACTTTTACCATGAAATACGTACTAAAAGTTTTACGTTCAAAGGGGTGAAAATATATGATAAGATGGTTAATGTGTGCTTATGAGTGTGGGTTATAAGCAGTAAAAAGCCAAACAAATCATTTAAAGAAGGATACTAAATGGGAGCTCAACAGTCCCATATTTCATTTCCTCTGCGAGCCCCGTTAGAGTTCTGTTCAAGTCCCTTTTTTAGAATAATCTTTTTAGAGTTCTGTTCAAGCCCCTTTTATAGAATAATCTTTTTATATTGAGCAAAGACATATTGGCTTTTTAAAGGAAGATTCGGCCTGAACAATTGTGCAACTTACACAAGGTGGCGAATATGCATGCCATCTGTCAAAGCTCATTTGCCAAAATGTCCTTCGAAATCCCCCTCGAGTTCTGTTCAAGTCCCTTTTTTAGAATAATCTTTTTAGAGTTCTGTTCAAGCCCCTTTTATAGAATAATCTTTTTATATTGAGCAAAGACATATTGGCTTTTTAAAGGAAGATTCGGCCTGAACAATTGTTCAACTTACACAAGGTGGCGAATATGCATGCCATCTGTCAAAGCTCATTTGCCAAAATGTCCTTCGAAATCCCTCTCCCCTCCCTCCCTCCGTGAAAGCTCACAGTAAACTCGCATGCCATCCGTCAAATATACAGCTCCTTTGCCAAAAATGTGCTTTTGAAAGGACCCCTCCCCTCCCGTCTCACGACCACAAAGCGCTCCCCTCAATTTTTTTTTTTTCTGCAAACTAGTGCCTTGCTGCATCACCCAATCCAGACAATCTTGAAAAACTTTCACTAGGTTGTCAAACATTGTTTTACTGCTATAATGTGATGGGTTGTTTTGACAGGAAATCCCACCCAGCCACGAACTTTATCCCAATGGTGACCCTCAAATGAGCGGAACATGTTTTCTAATGCACTTCTTCCTATACGTAGCATCACTAACTGTGTACCTTGTTGAACCATCCAAGGCATCGACTCTGCAGTAATATCTTCCCTTTCTAATGGTCTAGTCATCAAATGAAACCAATGACTTGAACATCAGGGCACACAGGCCAACTAAGCTCTTTTGGCAATGCAGTTTTACTTGCAGTCCTTCCAATTTCAAGTAGTCCTTCCAATTTCAAGTGTTTCAATAGGAAAATTGACATAACCATCATTCTCCAGATGGACATTTGGTTCTGGGTTCCAATCATTATTGTCAATGTCATTCATGATTCCATTCTCCTTTACTACTTCATGGAAGCCACACCACCTTCTATTGTTTGGCATTCTCAGGCATAGCCCTGGCATAATGCAACAATTTGATGGGCAGTTTTTAGACCAGCCGTGGTAAGATTCCCTAATTTACTCATACATGAATATAATGCTTTAATTTATTCAACAAGAATGTAAGGTTCTGATTTGCTCATACATTTTCTTTTAACAAATATGGAAACTATTTTGTGAACTTAAAGAGAATTCGTAACATAAAAATTTCATTGCTTCACGGTTGAGTACTTACCTAGCTTACTATGGTTGAAGATGCTTCAGAATTTGCTCATGCTCTGTTCCCGTTACCAAAAGACCAAAACCACCTAACCAAACTGGGTACAACCTAGGTACTCAGTCCCAAAGTGCGGCTCAATTGACGCACTCTGGTCCCCCGTGCCCAAAAACTTAAGAACAATTGAACTCTTCCTCTCAGTAAGGAAGATTCTCAGAAATTTCCCTTTCTCAGCCTCCTCCCCTTCCTCAATATTTTCTTCCTCCTTTTATTTCTTTGCCCACCGCCTTCTTCCCATCTACATGTCATTATTTTTGTTACGTGTAACTTTTTATAAATTTTATTTTGAATATGTAAGATTTGATTTAATTAAAGTTTATTACTATTTTAATAAAT
>APFE030957830.1:101828-130061 GCA_000404065.3 Pinus taeda
ATATTACCTACATAATTTGATATATATGATATTATGGTGAGGTATTAATTCATTACCTTAATTTATATCTCTTCTTGTAGTAACCAGATTATATATAGTGCGATCCATATAGGTCCATGTATGTGTAGCTATTGTATGAGGTCTCATATGTATGCTAATATTAGTATTTTATTTATAATTGTAGGTGAGTCATTACAAAAATATTCAGGTGTTCTCCTCCAATAGGATCATAAAGCTTAAAATAGTCCATATAGTGCTTTGGAATTTATAATCATCCGATGGTCCACGTCCCTGGTGTCCGATGTTATGAATCACAAGGATAGATCAGGTGTACTTCATAAGGCCATGATCCTGATAATATGCCTAAAGATAGATAGGAAACAACGCAGTGTGCCACTCATTTGTGATGAGAAGCAAGTCACCCAAACCACCAGTTTTATACCAAGGAGCATACTCTACAACTACCACTATAATATTCATAATGTTTGTCCCAGCCATTGGAGGGGGCTTTGCCTCTCCCTGACCAGATGTTGTAGTAATTTTAGCTTTAGCATCAGTTTCAAAATCTGGTTTTCGCCTTGCCTTTTTCTCAGAATCATAGATATCTTCACTCCTTGTTCCAAGCACACTTGGCATCCTCAAAGTTGTTGACAAAAGTGATTTTGGTGAACCGCTGGAGGATGACACAGAAGGCCGTCATGAAATTTCCAATGCATTAAACCCCTTCATGCCAGGTATAGACCACGGGAATGTCTGGTATTCATATAAAAATTCTGCAAATATTGTATTTGACAAAATTTCCAAAGACACTTCAGAAAACATTTCTTGCACCTAAGTCATTTCTTCATTTTTCCGAGTTCTTGGTCACCCTCAGAACTATTATCCTCATTAAAATATTGGGTTTTCTTGGATGAACCACTTAATTTATCTTTAAATGATGAAACAAGTTTCCTCCATTCTCCAATCTACCAGAGGAGCTCCTTCTGCAATGCCAACACCTTCTTGCTCTATTGTATGGTAGCTTGCAAGGATGCTTCCGAAACCTCATCTTCACTACTGGGTCCTTCATTTTGAGCATTTATGATAACTCCAACTTTGTTCTTGAAGAATTTTGTTGAATAAAGTGGTGAGGAGAGAGCTGCCTTGAATGTCTGCTAGAAAAAGCTCAAACTGATCCAAAATTGGGGAATTTTCCGAAAATGCTAAATCCCTCCCGTGGATCAAATCAAGAAAGTGTAGATATGAAACAAGAAGTTCTATCTAAAGGCACCATGGTTTTTGGAACACGGGAGAAGATGAGAGTGACCCACGAGGATTGAAACTGAATTTGAACAGAAAGAGACACATGCAAAACAATCAGAATGTGTAGGGGCAATCTCAGATAAGTTGGGCAGAATGTTATTTGAAGTGTTAGCACAACAGCGTGCAATACAGCGAGGAGGGAGGTGAGAAGTAGAAGAACCCACCTTAAATGTGGTTGAAAACCCAAATCAAATTCTCTTGTAAAACAGAAGGGAGGAGGAAAATTCACAATAGAAAAGAAATGCCAGAGATTGGCATGACAATTCACAATGTAAATTTGCTCACATGAAAAGTAGCAGCTGCTAGGAAATGCTACCCCAACTAAATTTTGATGCTTTGTCCTTTGCCTATCATGTTTTGTACTGTGTCATGGAAATAAAGGGCATCCTCCTTTAGGTCCATATGGGGTGTAATCCAGCTAGCATAAGACAAAAATCAAGTCTTTGTGTTGAGATGTTTGTTCCTCCGTAATGGTTGTAAGATGGATAAGAAATAGTTAAGATAATAGGCATGGTATAACCGTGGTCGATGAAATGAGTTAGGGAGATGGATAAAATAACAAGCATATGAGAACCTGCCTATTAATAAATCTCCTTTATCCCTAATAAATTAAATAATCAGAAGTGTTTTACTTCAAAATTTGTTTAGTCACTAATACTCATTGATATGATTGCTGGATCTGAATACCATCAAATTTGGAGTTATGAAGGACTAATCAGAAGTACATGTAGTGCGTACTTGTACTTGTTTTCGTATAAGGCAAAAAATATTTGAAAACAATGAGGTGATTGAAGAAGGGTAGAGCTGATGGAGTAAATGCTGATGTTGATATAGATTTATTGTTGTTGTCCTGAACTGAAAGGAATGAAGCCTGAGCTGTATACATGCTTAAAAATTCTAGAAATGTTAAAACCAAAGGTGTGTAAGTTGATGCTAGAAAGATATTGCCACAAGAATGGCATCCCCTTTTTATTGGCACATTGCTAGTTAGAATCGTGAACAAGATAGTCTTCACCGTAACGCAAATCTTAGCACAATTGTCACTGTCATTGATGCCATTGTTGTAGTGCTAAGTGTATGTTGTCATTTTTGGTTGAGTGTAAGTTGTCTAGCTTGATGTCATGGATGAAGTTGCACATTGAGTAGTCTATCTTTGGAGAAATTTCTTCTTCAATTCCTTAGGCCAAATGAGAATCAAAAGTCTACAATTGTCTCGCCTACTCAAAGACCTTTCCAATGGTATATGGCACTTTTGCTCAACTCCTAGAGAATAAGGATAGAAATCAATTTGAAGTGAGGTAGTTCAAGAAAGGTTCTAGCTTTCAAAATTTTGTATGGTAGATTGAAGCTCAATCTAGTATGGACTAGCCTAGTAGGCTATGGATCAGTATAGACTTCCTTGGGAAGCAGGGATTAGTATGAGGTCGGGGACTAATAGGCTTCCTCAGGAAAGTGGGGATTGGTATGAGGTTGGGTGCCAATAGACTTCCTTGGGATGCAAGGACCAATAGAAGGGCGCATAAGCGAGGTTTAGTATGGAAAATTGAATAAGACTGAAACTTGGTTATAATGGGAAAATCGTGATTCACTACTAGCCTAGCTTTCCTTAGTCATGGCCACTAATCCATGATTAATGCTAATTAAACTTTATTCAGTGGCTACCAGAGAATATTATGAAAGCTTAATTATAATGAGGTACCAGATCCCTTGGGATTGTATGACATGGTGCTTGTATGATGTGGCGAGTCCACATGGATGACAAGTAGCAAACTTGAAGGCATTGCAGCCTCATCGCATGACATGTGGCATGTAGATTTGGCATTTTTAGTCACCCAAATGGACATTTGGAGTGTTGTACTTGTTACTCGAAGGCAGTTCTTGTTGCGAAACTACGCTGAGAAACCAACTCAACCAGTCTTTAGGTTCAATCTAGCCCTTGAACCAGAGGGGGCTCCCTTAGGTGTTACGAGGCCTTTTTTAACTTTGTTCATTGTCACTAGACTGTAGTGTTCGAAGCACAATGACCAGATCATTTATTTGTTGTAGGTGGTTCGTAATGAATATCCAATCTCTGCTCAGAAATAAAGCCCCCTCTTGCTGAAACTTAATCAAAGTGCCAACGTCTAATTCTAACATAAAAACATAGCTTAAAGGATTTGGTGGAGGAATAGAAGAGAAATCAGGTAATTAAGTATTCATATGAAATACTTAATCAACCAAATATAGTAAATGAATGTAGAAAACTTCTGTAGCCAAACAAATATACATTCAAGAAATGACAAAAAGCGACAATTAAAGATGCAGAGGAGCTATTTCAAACAGATCGTTCAATAAGCTTATCTCTATAATGATGATATCTTCATGGTGGGCTATCAGGGAGGTTGATACTCTAACCTAACCTTGCCCTAGCTCCTATGTTACCTTGAACATATGTACAAACAAAGTATGAAAGCATTAGAAAAACATACAGAGAAAAAACAAATTCTGTCATGAACTGGAGCCAGAATACTTTAATTAAATTCTTGTAATAAAAATCTTCACAAAAATGGTAGCCCTTGCTTATTACAAATGATAGAATATATAGAATAAATCTCTCCAAAATTGTTACAATATTTCTGGAATAAAATCCTAAACAATATACCAAAAATAAAAGAAATATCTAGATAATTGCAGGAAAATTGGACTTCTAGAAAATCTTCTGCTAAGTACTGACTTTTCTGCTTAAAATTTGGAGTTGTTTGATTAGTTCTCTATTTGAAATAGTGAATGCAACCTCCTACTAATGCCTTCAAAACTAGAGCTTTTATCTTTACTTGCTACCTATCTTTTCACTGACATTTATTTTATGCCCGGGAATCTGGGATTATTGCTAATTTGGATGTTTAATTCGACCCTTGAATTAATTGAATACTCAAATAATACCTCAGAATACTGAAGAAGATTGACCTCTTATCCTTGTTCACTACCTCAAACTGCCATATCTTCTTTTGCTATGCATTACCACTTTAGCACTAATGCAACCAAATTGGAACGCCATGTCCTAATATCTTTGTTCTCGTTGAATAGGGAATTGTGAAGACCATTGAGTTGTATATGCACCATCATCTTGAATCATAAGCCAAAGAAAATCACTTTCTTTCTTAATGGCAGTTTTATCTATGCTTTCTAATATAATAAATAAAATTATCCTGCATTCTTTTCTTCTTACCCTAGTAGCAACTAAACATTTTGCTACAAAAGTAGCTATGGTTTTATAGTGATCTTTGTATAAATGATGGTATTATTTTCTCCCATCCATTGTGGAAACATTCGAAAGTGGTGCAACAGAGTTTGTGCCCTTCAACAATGGAATACATGACATTTCTTTTGGATAGAGATCACTTCTCCAGTTGTACCTTGACACTAAGACCAAAACCACAAGAGTAGATGTATCATCCTCGTAGTTTGAATTCTCTTTGAAAATTCATCCTCTATGTAATTTTTTTTATTACCTCTGCACATGAAACAAATATATTAAAAGAAAACTATTTCTTTTTTATGTTTCCTTGTTTATAGCTCACCAACAACTCCTTTACTTTCTCTTTGCCCTGTGATTTCTTAAAATTAATTGTCCAACAAGTAATGGCAATTTTATCACCATCCATGTCAACATGAACCAATTTTTCCTCAACCTCGGTCAACTCCTCCATCTAAATTTTGCATTTGCATTCATTCACTTTGTGCACAATATATATGCTCTTACATCATGTTTTGTCTACTTGCAATATCTTCTATAGAGAGCAAGAAATTTTTATGAGATTCCTATCTAATTTAACTGATGGGTCCTAAGCCTCACCTGGCCTTTGCAACTTATATTCAGAAAGCTATGATGAACATTTTATTTGATTTTTATAGCTTTCGATATCTTTCCAAATTCAATCAAGAGCATAAAGATTACAAAGATTCTTTCAGACTGCATGAGCACTCGTGTCTTTATAGCTATTTACAACCTCTACAAATCTAGCAAGGATCATATATGGATTCAACAAGATTTAATAAATAATTCAACCATTTATTCCATGCCTCAAGGCTGCCATATAACTTTGAGTGTTTCATTAGATGCAATGCAACAATATGTAGCATCTTGATGTTTGATGCCTAAATGCATCGAGCTGAAATTTTGGTTTTCGCCAATGGTCCTTTGCTTCATGGAAAACAATTACCAGATTTGCTTCTGAGAGTCATGTGGTCATCATGTCTCTCAAATAATTCCAAATGACACTAAATGTCCCTTCTTGAAATTTTTCCTTGTATTGTTCAATAGATCAAAAGAAACCAATTGTAGGAGAACAATATTGTCCATTTTAAAGGTTTGAAAATATCACGGGCATTTTACAAAGCTCCAAATAGGTTAACAACAACATAACCATTTTTCATTAGTTGCACACTCAGGCTTGAAACCTGGCATTGGATTACTCCGTATTGGCATGCTGAGAAAGTCATTCCTTTACATGACACTCCTGGATGCAACTCTCTCCATAGTGAATGTGCACAACTTTAATACACATAGTTCTATCACCAACAACCAGTGAAATAAAAAAATGACAACATCACTCTTGTGTGTAGGCACTTACCAACAACAACCATTTCTTAAACATTTCCTAGAAGTCTGAAAAGCTAGTAGTTGCTTCCAAAATCTCTCAATATAGTAGTGAGTTATTCATTGCAACAATTTCAAGCTAATAACTCTGACCACATAAATGAATTGATGGATCCACCTTCTTTAGAGCCTAATAAGAAAATGCTTGAAGCTCTCGTGAGCAAACAACCACTTGCTCATTAAGAAACTCCAAAATCCCACTTAAAATAACAGGGCCCATTACCCACCATTTTGTGGTTAATATCCCTAGGATAAATTTTTTCTCTAAGATGTTCCTCAGCCGATAGCCAACAGCCACTAGCTAGCTCATTGCTCCATTTTCTCGGCCACCTGAGCTAGCCATGTGGTCCCTCGCCCATCTGCCATGATCGTATGTTTGAAGGTGGGCCTCCCGAATCTAAAGGTATGCCTTGTCATTTGGAGATTAAGTATTGTAGTTTGCTTATCCTGGACACTTTTGGGCATGGATTAATGGGGGGATTCGGCAGAAAGAATGGGCTAGGTCTATGCTTCTGTCTCCTAGACCCCTTTTAGGAATTAACCTTGGATTCTAGTCCCATGGGATATCTTTTATTGACCATTTGGTTCTAGGGATGATATTTCACGGGAAACTTTGATTTTGGTTGCGTGGTCCTACTCCCTTATCCGCTTATATTACCCTCTTTCCATTGATTGTTGCCCCATCCATTATTTTTCCTACCTCGGTCCACATTTGTCCATTGGGTCCACATAGGGTTAGCTTGTCCCTTCCCCTTGCCCACACACCTTGGTTCATGGCCTGAAATGAAGCCCGAAGGTTGATGCAGATGAAATGAAAGTTAAAAGCATATATGGCCACATGCAACAGGAAAAGTACCACAAAAGGCAAAAGATGGTTGGTGCAAAAACAATTTAGCACATGGACAAAAGCCAATACATGAGCTCTACCCCATCATCATGGCCATCACCCTAGTTCCTATAGGTTCTATCAACCTTCTCCATCGTATAAGAACCCATGATTATCCCAACCCCTGGTGGGTGATGAACTACCCCACCTTAAAAGGGGGGAATTCATTGCTATATCTTATACATCATGCTCTAACCCTTTGAGCCCTGAGCAGTTAATCAAAGAAAATCATATAAAAGAAAAAGACATACAAAGAAGGGTGGAAAAATCAAGGTCGTGACACCTCATGTGCCACGATTTCTCCCTCTTATACATTATAAACGCAAGTATGGGATTCTCTCTTATTAGCTACCCTTGCACCCTATCATGTGACCCAAGGTTGCCCCTTCGCATCCCTTACTTCACTCACCATATCTATTACATGCCACCACCTTTTGAAAGATGTACCTTGAATATTATCCTCTTTAGAAGTAGAAACCAGCTAATAGGATACTTGGTTAACCCTATTTGGAGTTTAGGAGACATTGGCACATCCCAAAGCCCATTATGGAGGGCCAAGCCATTATGAAATCCCCACTTATGGTCCATTTTACTCGATTTATCTAATGACTTGTTGTACTGGAAGGCTGGGGGACGCATTGGATCTTATGCGGAATTGCAAATGGTTTCCATTTGGGGTTTGGTCTCGCTATACGGGGTCCTAATCCTTTAGAGGGCTACATTGGCAGATATAGTTTGAGTGTTGAGATCCATAGGCCTCTAGAGCAGTTGTTTTCACTTCGTGGATCCCCACAACCATTCATAGATTGATCGTGGTTCAATTATTGGACGAGGAGGATGCATCTGAATCATCATGCCCAGTCGGTCCTAGATCTACACCATACACTTGTGAGATGATCCAGGACTTGTACGATGATATGGCATCACCTACACTATAATCCTAGCCCTTGCAGGCGACCTGCAGGCATCTTCGATTTGTTTGGAGACCCATGAGGACACTTGTGTGCCCCCACATGCCATTTGGAGCACCACAGGTTATTATAAGGGACCAACCCCTTGTCCATTGCTTTTTAGGGTCTTATTCTTCATTGTGGCATCCATGGACTTCATTAGGCCTCTTAAAGGGCCCTACAACACACATATATTATTATTTGACCCCTTGAGAGGCTTACCTTTTCATTTTTGCGTTGTTTGGTGGGCTTGTCACTAAAAGTTGCATTATTAGCACATTATTTTATTTTTGGGGCTCATTATTTTATGAGTGAGATGAGTTCATTTCTCATCATCACTTTGGATTAGATCTCTCTCTTCTTTAGAGAATTTCACACTTTTTTCTAGAGGACCAATTGGAGCATTTATGGATGAATTTTGATGGATGGTTATTGGTATATCTTCTCTTGGATCTTCTCTATTGTCATTTGTGAATGGTTGGATATACTCTACTGCATGTAAGTACGAAACTTTGATGTTATTCTTGTTACTTTTGTCATAAATGTTGGATTGGGATTTTTGTTGTTTTAGGGCTAATTGTTGTATGTAAATTATTGCTTAATATTGTGGGATTGTCTCTATTATATGTTCTCTCCATGTATGGACGATGTAGTGTGAGTGAAATCCCCTAGGGTAAAATTGAACCTTAATAATCCATTCCTCTTGTGCATTTGAAGTATAAAAGCTGGAAGATTGCTTTCACTTGACCTAGAGGGTTTGTGAAATAATTTTGAGGCCTCCTTAACTGGGAACGAGGAAATCTTACACATAATCAACATGGACTCTATTCTCCCAAGGATTAAGGCATTGATCTACCAAGGGTGGTCACCAAAACTTTTATTCTTTCACCTTCTCCCAAGTCTAGCCACATTGCGGTGCTTAGGGCATCAATTTCCCGACAAGCTAGCCACTAAATAAATTCAATATCCTAGGGCCTCCTGGGTTAGCCTTTCCTCTAGCCCTCCTCCAAATTTGAAGGCGTTTCGACTTCGGAATTGGGAGAAAAGCCAAGCCCTAGCTTTGGGACCTAAACTTGCCCTGCCATCCCTAAGGCTAGCACTTCCTAGGGACAAAGCAACATCGTTGAGTAAAAATGCTTTCTTTGATCCTTCCCACCTTGTCGAGGGTAAAAATATTGTTGATTGTTCCATACCTTCCTCATACCCTAGACTGGGTCCACTTGGCCCTGTGTCGCCTCACTCCTTCAAAGGACCATTCTTCAAGAACCATTTGGGATACAAATTCTAACAAGGATTTTAGGGTGTGAGGAACGCGTTTCAAAGCTTATTCCCATACACCTAACCCCAAAAATCCTCTTCCCTTCCATAGAAGTACATAGTACCTTGCTTAAAAGGCGAGCAAGCTCGATCCTTTAAAACCTTCTGGGAAAGGGCTTGGTTCACTCATATGCATTGAATTATCATCCATTTGTGACTCCATACATATTGGGTTTCCTCCCATTGGTGAAAGTCTGTAAATAGAAGGGAGCCTTAGCTTAGGTGACAATGGCTAAGACTCCATTTGTTGCCCTTGGCCTAGCATTTTCCCTTTAGGGATCCCCTTTAGGTTCCCTACTAGTTTGAGCAGTAACATTTTGGCGTCGTTGTCTGGGACACAAGACGTGTTTTTTTCCTCATACGACATATGGACATATCATTATTGACGACTCCACTTGAAGAACAAAGCCTTAGTTCTTCATTGAACTTTAAAGTTAATGCGTGCAGGGTGAAGCAAGCATATATCAAGGCACTTTAATTCACCCTGGCCACTCCATTATAATATTAACATGCAAAATCATAGAAATGGAGATTTCTCTTAGTCCTATATTTGAAAAACTCAGTAACCAAGATATTTAATAGTTGCAAAAGAAAGCAATGAATGTGAAGAATCTTTTCAAAAGATGTTGGAGAGCTTGGATATGGAATTCATACTTAGGTTTTATAGGTCGCAAAAATTACAACTCGACATAGTAAGGTGTGCTTATGAAAAGGATGCTAGTCATCTCCTTGACCTTGCTCACATAAGTTGTGCTGTGAATATCCTCGATAACATCATCAGTAGCAATGTGAAAGGGAATACCTCCTCTGAGGATGACAAAGAATTGGATCCCACGATCCTCCAAGAACCACAAGAAAGAATGGATGAATATAGTGGGTCATGCAGGGCGGTAGTAAGGGAATATAATTCTAATGAAGTTTTCTCCTGCTTAATGATGAAGAAATGAGGCTTCATAAGATGAAATGTGAATATAAAGAGAACCCTACTAATGCTCTCCTCCTAGAAGCATACTATCAGAATCATGTAACAAATACCTTAGTCATTGTTCTTCAAGAGAAGAGAGAAGAAGAGAGGTCCTGCTTGTCAACCAACCAAGATGAACATGATCTTGAGGACCTCAGTGATGAGCATGAATATGAGTCCTCATTAGGGTCGCAGGGTGGACAAGATGATTTTGAAATCACATGTGTTGAGGACAATGAAGTTATGGAAAGTAATGCCGAGACTAAGCTTAGCTTTCTCAAGGATATCACTTTTGATTACTCTCCTTTTGAAAACCTTGAGGAAGGTTATCCCGTGAGCTCCTTGGAGAATGACATTGGAGATTATTTATGCATCGAAAAGGAGATGGTTGGGCCCCAATTCAATTGTGCTCCTATTTATGATACTAACAAGGAAGATGAGAGTGAGATTGGTTTTTCCTTTATCACGGATATTACTTGCGATGACATATCAATCGATGCCTTTGGGAAGGAGAATTATTCTTTTCCCTTCCATTAATAAGGACAATTGGAAGTGATTGATTCTCCTTTTAACGAAAGCCCAATCTTCGATGCTTGTAATGAGGAAAGAAACGAGGCTCCCACCTACCCACCTTATGACTATGTATTGAAATCACTTGAGCCCTTTAGATTGTGGGGAAGGAAATCTCGTTGAATATAATACTTCGCCCTCCCTTTTTCCTTTCCCTCTTATTCACCACCTTGAAGTCTTGCTCAAGTAATTCCCTCATCTCTTTTGACGTGACCTAAGTGACCATGCCCCTTTTCCCCTTCCTGAATATGGTGTCAAGAAAGAACCCTTCACTAAATATACTTTATCCCCTTTGATCCATCCTCAAGATCATGATCACTCCACGAACTCTCATCTTCGATGTGAACATCACATTGAGCGACCTATTTGTTGCACTCCTTTCTCTCGCCTCGTGTTCCCCTCTGATCACGATCATGTGGCATCTTAAAAGCATGATATTGCAGGCAATGATTGTGAAGAGGAGTTCTTGAGAATGATCATTCATTCCACCATTCTGTACCTTGAAGGAAAGTCGGGGACCTCTAGATTGACCAGTTTTCTTTGTCTTAGGACTTCCCTTTACTTTGGATGAAGATCTCATTTTCTCAGCTCCCACCCGCTTCATTTGCCATGTGACTATGTCCACATTTGATTTGGGGGTTGCTATATGAGTAATCATACTGGCAAGCATATGTATATTGATGTGATGATATGTTGGTTGCACTGGCTTTATGGTTATACTTAGCATTAGCATTAACATTCGCATTATCACATGCATGTTACCGTAGGAAGCATTGCATGCTGATTTTCACATTGGAACTAATGGCATATGATATGTCTCATGGTAGATTAGTTGCACTTAGAATAAAATTTGCATACTTTTATTTTTATGTTGGTTTTATGGCCTAACATATTAGCATGTGCGATCATGAGACATCGCGAAAGTATGTTGCCTTGTGTTTTTCCATCTATTATATGTGCATGTGACAGGTCTACGATAACTGAGAGATTGTTGTTCTCATGACCTCCCATTAGAGCAGCTTCGCCCACCTCTTCGAGAGATCACGTCCTATTTTGAGGTAGATGTTACCCACCTAGGAGAAACAAATTCTCCAAGATCGTCCTCAACTGATATTTACTAATTTATTATCAGTTTTCATTAATTTTTTGTAATTTTTAGTTATAATTATTAAGATATATGCTTTCAAATTCAAGAAGGAATTTTAACAATAAATGGTTACGATTCCCACTCATCCATCCCCTCAAAATGGTTAAAGAAAATGTCTATGGTTTGATAAGTGTAGATGAGGTCTCACGAGTGGATAGGGAACATGCTTGGTCATAATATAGAACATCCCTTATTCCACTCCTATAATATTTACTTTCATCTTAGTTACATGACCCACATCTATTTTTAGCTAGCTCACACAATCCTAGAGACTACCATGATTCTCCTTATCTAGCTCTCATCATCCCTATCATGAATGGCCAACCCCTTACTTTTACTATCAATGGAATCCAAAGAGGAGGTTTTTATCTTTGTCAAGGTTTGGACACAATTATTCTTTGAAGCTATTCCCCTCTTTGTTATTTGCTTTATCAGCGAAACTCTATTGGATACAGTGGGAGAAGGGATCCTCCCCTATCAAGGCCAAGATTCCTTCTCTGCAGGGAATTTCCTAGAGATCCATAAACCAATGTTTTGTTCCAAGGAAATGGTCCAACACCCTAAAAAGCAAATAATTTAGTCATTTTAATCATTTGTAAGTAATGGTTAATATGCAACAACAGATCAACCAACTTTAGCTTCCACAAGCACAATTTCAAACAAAAGGGTCTTCTACCATGGAAATTATCATCATTCAAATGTAAAAATTTCATAGAATGGAGGATGGAATCAATGTACTTAGGACATAGATAGAAGAATTATATTTTATAGCATAGCAAGTTCTTAAGTCTTGAAACACTCTAGCCCTCTAAGTCAACACCTCTAACCTAGTATTTGATTTAAATGGAGTACCTCAACCAGCGCCTTCTCTAGGTTGTACCAACAACTCTTCAAACTAGTTCTCTATCTCAAATCAATATTATATATTTTTGATAATTTTCAGATATATATATATATATATAGATATATATAGATATAGATATATTTGTGTGTATGTGTGTGTGTGGGGCACAAAAATCATGATGTTATCAATTTAATATAGAATATAGAATATAAACCAAGAAAGAATATAATCTTCATCCCTATGTGCGGTTATTTCGGCAATGCAGCAATACAATGCTTTGATTTAGAAAAATATGACCTTTGAATCAAAATGGTGGTTTAATTTAGTTTGGAAAGGTCAAGGACCCTAAAATGTCATCTTTTTTTAATGGATTCTCCTTGAAAAAAAAAAAAAATTCTTGGGATGCTTTAGTAAAAAAAGGATGGGAAGGTTCTAGATTTTGTATTTTATGTCATCAGACAGAATCTATTGGTCATTTATTTGTTTTTCCATTTATGAATATTGTTTTGAAAAAGGTTTTGTTAGTCCTAAAAATAAAAAAATTGGTGGGAATATTGTTTTGAAAAAGGTTTTGTTAGTCTTAAAAATAAAAAAATTGGTGGTTTTGGAACTCTATTGAAGAAACTATGTGGCTTTGGGCTCATATATTTATTTTGTATTCTTCTAAATTTCTCCCAATGTTTGTGATGTGGGGTACATTTGGTTAGGGAGAAACAAAATTCTCTTTCATAATTATGTTGTATGCTCAATGATAATTGCACATAATTATAGAGTTTCTTTTTTGGAATAGTTCAATCCCTTGAAATCAAAGAAGACAAGAATTATAAGGGAGTTGGTGCTATCAGAAGGATATGTATGGGGTTTCTTTGATCGTGCATGTCAAAGGGAAAATTTTGGGGTTGGTATTGCCATTCTATTCCCTTAGAATGTGGTTATAAAATGTATGTTAGGAATTGGAAATGGTATGAACTTCGTTGTTGGGTTGATTTCTCTTTGGTGTGCTTTACAATTAGCTTTATGAAAGCAAGTGAAGGTTTTTAAACTGGTTGGTGATTCCAAAATAATAGTGGAGTGGTTTAATGGAAAGATGGATCATAGCATAATTTAGTTGGAATTTATGGAAAAGGAATATCTATCAATTACAACATTAGTTTGATGATAGTCATATCCTTCTCTATTATAGGGAGCATAATGTTCTAGCATATCTTCTCTCAAAAGAAGCTTTACTTTTGGATGGTGGCATTTGTATTTGTTCAAAATTCTGTGATGGTGTTTTATCATTAGTATATTCCTCTAATCTATTTAATATTTCCTTTTCATTGACAAGTTAGTCCTCCTTCTTTACATATCACTGAAGCATATTTGGATGCTTAAATAAAATGTCTTATAAGAGACCAAGTGAGTTGCTATGCAACCAAGAGATTGTACTTTTCTATTTCTATTCTAAACATACCAAAAATATGATTTTTCTTTTTCCTTTAGGAAAATAATATTTATATACACGCTTTCAACTCTATTAAAAAGACATAGTTAAAGGAAAATTTGGATGTAACTCTAGCATTTTTTATTATATCCTAAACATAAATTAATATTAATATGAATTTCAGGATTATAATATATATTTTTTCATAAAAATTGAGACATCCCAAAACACATCAAAATTAACCTCTATTTAAACTTAAATATATTAAAAAATGAAATTAAAATAGATGTTAAATAATTTACCTTTTTCTTTGTAAAGATATTCAAAAGCTAAAAAAAATATAATAACAATATGAAACATCACATGAAGCATATTTAATTTAGCATCATTGTGATACTGAAAAATTATTAAATCATGATCTAAAAGTTTAGTTAAATATATATTATAAAATCCTATGGGATGTAGAGGAGATGGTGACAGGGTGATTACGGTGTAAAGGTCATCGTTTCAAAACTCTGTGGGAAAAAATCCATCCATGCTAAGGGATGGTGTGGCCCAAGCCGAGTGCGATCCCCAATTAATTTTGAAGCTTAGATGCACATGGGATGTGACTACTAAAGCCACAAGTTAGGCATGCCAATCATCTTAGGACTCACATAACTTAACAAACATATATATATACACACACACACACACAAACACAAATCACCTTTGGCCATATTCCAAGGAAACAAGGTTTAATTTTAGAAAATAATCCACCTCACCTAAGGTAACCAAACTATAACATTGAAACTATGTCTATGGAGATGTATGAACTACGTTAATGGAAATATGTAGACTATATTTATATAATCAGCCTAGATCCATCTTAACTCTAGATCTACGAAGTGTCGAGAGGGATCAAATCTCTTGAAGTGCAACCATATTTTAGAGTGAAAATATATTTGATCCCTCTCGATGCTTGGTAGATCCAGAGTTAGGATGGATCTAGGCTAGTTTAATTATTAATTATAGGACTTGTGTTGGGACCTCCTACCTGCAGCCTTGAACTACTCCACATTCCATATTTGGCGTAACTCCCTTTGTCGCTTTGAGATCTCACGTAAAGTTTTCTCCCGAAATTCATTGTCTATATGTTCTTTTTTTTGTGCTCACAAATTTCAAGCCCTTCGTAACTCATTTTCATCCATCGAAAAAACATATTCATCTTTCGCAACCAAGTAACATCACCTCCCTAGATCCTAACCCCAATTATTGAAGTTTTAAGTTGTCGTATTTTGTCCCTGAAATGATAGTAAATTTTCTTCCACCATCAACACTTTAATCCAAAGGGGAATTTCCTTTAGCAACCTCCCCCATGAACCATATATGAACAGAGCTTCTACTTTAGAAAAGGATAAATGATCTTCTACGGCAAACTCAATAGTATAACTCTTTAGGGTTGCTCGTACCCAAAAATCAACCACTCTCGTCAGTTTTCTATTTAGCCTATGTAACTCAGCTAAATTAGCAGTAGTCTAGGTACGAGGAGATCTACAACAATTTCCAACTCCCCCTTTTATTTGCAACTGAAGCATCCAATTATGAAGTTCTTTAGTGAACTTACACCAGAATATTTCATATTGGTCGCTAGATGGTTTTGCATACAAAACTTCCTCTTTTACCCACTCCAACCTTTTCTGGTGTAACTTCTCTTGTTGAAAAATAAATTGATTGACTTTCTCATGCCAACAATCCTGAAGATATCCTCTAAGGATTCTTGATACCATGGTCCATATCCCTTGAAAATTCTCAAGGTCCTAGAAACATAACCATTTGTTGGCTTAAAATTTTAACATGGAAAGACCATGGGTTTCGACATAGGGTGCCAACAAAATATGTTGTAGTCTAGCATTACGCCGACATTTTGAGCTCACTTAATGAGAAATAGAGGCGTCTCACTCGAGGCGTGCCAAGACGTGGAAAAATAAGGAATCACGACATGGCATCAAAGAACAACACAACATAGATTCCATTTCATGCATTCATATTATAAGTATCTTATTTACAGACATCTAATATTCAGAAAGAACAGAATCGCAACCTAAATAGAAATAACAGAGAGAATTCTAGATTATACTTTAAAAAAATTAGAAGGGGCCAAACACTCATATTCCAAGCACATAGAGAATTGCTGCAACTCCTTTCCATTAAAACCCAAATCTTTACACCATTGTATCAGACCAAGCTCTTCATCACACACAAGAACATTAATCCTTATGAGGTCAGGCTACAAGATATAATTGAGAGAGAGAGAGAGAGAAATCATGAACAACAAGGAGTTCCTCGAACAACACAGTGACAACATTTCGGCATAGACTTTTGATCTTCTTCTCTCTTCCACTATCTTCCCTTTGTATTTTATAGGTTCTCTCCCCATGGTCCCGCTCGCTTGATATGGTCCTTATCACCTCATATTCCTTCAAGATCCGGCGCACCTATTCTTCTTTGGCATCCTCTACAAACTCTGTCATATTTTTGTTTTAATTTCCTTTACACGCATTTTCCTAATCATCCTTAGCGTTTGGTTGTTTCATACATTCATCTCCCTTTTTCCTGTGATCTCTTGCGCAAACATTTTATGGCCAACAACCTAACCACAATTTTTCAAAATTGTTTACCACAAAAATGAAGGACCCAACAACTTGTTTAAGTATGCAACGATTTTCTAGTTGGCATCACCTACACTATAATCCTAGCCCTTGCAGGCGACCTGCAGGCATCTTCTATTTGTTTGGAGACCCATGAGGACACTTGTGTGCCCCCACATGACATTTGGAGCACCACAGGTTATTACAAGGGACCAATCCCTTGTCCATTGCTTTTTAGGGTCTTATTCTTCATTGTGACATCCATGGACTTCATTAGGCCTCTTAAAGGGCCCTACAACACACACATAGTATTATTTGACCCCTTGAGAGGCTTACCTTTTCATTTTTGCGCTGTTTGGTGGGCTTGTCACTAAAAGTTGCATTATTAGCACATTATTTTATTTTTGGGGTTCATTATTTTATGAGTGAGATGAGTTCATTTCTCATCATCACTTTGGATTATATCTCTCTCTTCTTTAGAGAATTTCACACTTTTTTCTAGAGGATCAATTGGAGCATTTATGGATGAATTTTGATGGATGGTTATTGGTATATCTTCTCTTGGATCTTCTCTATTGTCATTTGTGAATGGTTGGATATACTCTACTGCATGTAAGTACGAAACTTTGATGTTATTCTTGTTACTTTTGTCATAAATGTTGGATTGGGATTTTTGTTGTTTTAGGGCTAATTGTTGTATGTAAATTATTGCTTAATATTGTGGGATTGTCTCTATTATATGTTCTCTCCATGTATGGACCATGTAGTGTGAGTGAAATCCCCTAGGGTAAAATTGAACCTTAATAATCCATTCCTCTTGTGCATTTGAAGTATAAAAGCTGGAAGATTGCTTTCACTTGACCTAGAGGGTTTGTGAAATAATTTTGAGGCCTCCTTAACTGGGAACGAGGAAATCTTACACATAATCAACATGGACTCTGTTCTCCCAACGATTAAGTTCTCCCAAGGATTAAGGCACTGATCTACCAAGGGTGGTCACCAAAACTTTTATTCTTTCACCTTCTCCCAAGTCTAGCCACATTGTGGTGCTTAGGGCATCAATTTCCCGACAAGCTAGCCACTAAATAAATTCAATATCCTAGGGTCTCCTGGGTTGGCCTTTCCTCTAGCCCTCCTCCAAATTTGAAGGCATTTCGACTTCGGAATTGGGAGAAAAGCCAAGCCCTAGCTTTGGGACCTAAACTTGCCCTGCCATCCCCAAGGCTAGCACTTCCTAGGGTCAAAGCAACATCGTTGAGTAAAAATGCTTTCTTTGATCCTTCCCACCTTGTCGAGGGTAAAAATATTGTTGATTGTTCCATACCTTCCTCATACCCTAGACTGGGTCCACTTAGCCCTGTGTCGTCTCACTCCTTCAAAGGACCATTCTTCAAGAACCATTTGGGATACCAATTCTAACAAGGATTTTAGGGTGTGAGGAACGCGTTTGAAATCTTATTCCCATACACCTAACCCCCAAAATCCTCTTCCTTTCCATAGAAGTACATAGTACCTTGCTTAAAAGGCGAGCAAGCTCAATCCTTTAAAACCTTCTGGGAAAGGGCTTGGTTCACTCATATGCATTGAGTTATCATCCATTTGTGACTCCATACATATTGGGTTTCCTCCCATTGGTGAAAGTCTGTAAATAGAAGGGAGCCTTAGCTTAGGTGACAATGGCTAAGACTCCATTTGTTGCCCTTGGCCTAGCATTTTCCCTTTAGGGATTCCCTTTAGGTTCCCTACTAGTTTGAGCAGTAAAATTTTGGCGTCGTTGTCTGGGACACAAGACGTGTTTTTTTCCTCATACGACATATGGACATATCATTATTGACGACTCCACTTGAAGAACAAAGCCTTAGTTCTTCATTGAACTTTAAAGTTAATGCGTGCAGGGTGAAGCAAGCATATATCAAGGCACTTTAATTCACCCTGGCCACTCCATTATAATATTAACATGCAAAATCATAGAAATGGAGATTTCTCTTAGTCCTATATTTGAAAAACTCAGTAACCAAGATATTTAATAGTTGCAAAAGAAAGCAATGAATGTGAAGAATCTTTTCAAAAGATGTTGGAGAGCTTGGATATGGAATTCATACTTAGGTTTTATAGGTCGCAAAAATTACAACTCGACATAGTAAGGTGTGCTTATGAAAAGGATGCTAGTCGTCTCCTTGACCTTGCTCACATAAGTTGTGCTGTGAATATCCTCGATAACATCATCAGTAGCAATGTGAAAGGGAATACCTCCTCTGAGGATGACAAAGAATTGGATCCTACGGTCCTCCAAGAACCACAAGAAAGAATGGATGAATATAGTGGGTCATGCAGGGCGGTAGTAAGGGAATATAATTCTAATGAAGTTTTCTCCTGCTTAATGATGAAGAAATGAGGCTTCATAAGATGAAATGTGAATATAAAGAGAACCCTACTAATGCTCTCCTCCTAGAAGCATACTATCGGAATCATGTAACAAATACCTTAGTCATTGTTCTTCAAGAGAAGAGAGAAGAAGAGAGGTCCTGCTTGTCAACCAACCAAGATGAACATGATCTTGAGGACCTCAGTGATGAGCATGAATATGAGTCCTCATTAGGGTTGCAGGGTGGACAAGATGATTTTGAAATCACATGTGTTGAGGACAATGAAGTTATGGAAAGTAAGGCCGAGACTAAGCTTAGCTTTCTCAAGGATATCACTTTTGATTACTCTCCTTTTGAAAACCTTGAGGAAGGTTATCCCGTGAGCTCCTTGGAGAATGACATTGGAGATTATTTATGCATCGAAAAGGAGATGGTTGGGCCCCAATTCAATTGTGCTCCTATTTATGATACTAACAAGGAAGATGAGAGTGAGATTAGTTTTTCCTTTATCCCGGATATTACTTGTGATGACATATCAATCGATGCCTTTGGGAAGGAGAATTATTCTTTTCCCTTCCGTTAATAAGGACAATTGGAAGTGATTGATTCTCCTTTTAACGAAAGCCCAATCTTCGATGCTTGTAATGAGGAAAGAAACGAGGCTCCCACCTACCCACCTTATGACTATGTATTGAAATCACTTGAGCCCTTTAGATTGTGGGGAAGGAAATCTCGTTGAATATAATACTTCGCCCTCCCTTTTTCCTTTCCCTCTTATTCACCACCTTGAAGTCTTGCTCAAGTAATTCCCTCATCTCTTTTGACGTGACCTCAAGTGACCATGCCCCTTTTCCCCTTCCTGAATATGGTGTCAAAAAGAACCCTTCACTAAATATACTTTATCCCCTTTGATCCATCCTCAAGATCATGATCACTCCACGAACTCTCATCTTCGATGTGAACATCACATTGAGCGACCTATTTGTTGCACTCCTTTCTCTCGCCTTGTGTTCCCCTCTGATCACGATCATGTGGCATCTTAAAAGCATGATATTGCAGGCAATGATTGTGAAGAGGAGTTCTTGAGAATGATCATTCATTCCACCATTCTGTACCTTGAAGGAAAGTCGGGGACCTCTAGATTGACCAGTTTTCTTTGTCTTAGGACTTCCCTTTACTTTGGATGAAGATCATCATATTCATGATTTCATTTTCATTGGAAAAAATTCATGTCAAAGCATTGATCATTTCATTTATTATTAATACATTTTCTCACCTCCCACCCGCTTCATTTGCCATGTGACTATGTCCACATTTGATTTGGGGGTTGCTATATGAGTAATCATACTGGCAAGCATATGTGTATTGATGTGATGATATGTTGGTTGCACTGGCTTTATGATTACACTTAGCATTAGCATTAACATTCGCATTATCACATGCATGTTACCGTAGGAAGCATTGCATGCTAATTTTCACATTAGAACTAATGGCATATGATATGTCTCATGGTAGATTAGTTGCACTTAGAATAAAATTTGCATACTTTTATTTTTATGTTGGTTTTATGGCCTAACATATTAGCATGTGCGATCACGAGACATCGTGAAAGTATGTTGCCTTGTGTTTTTCCATCTATTATATGTGCATGTGACAGGGCTACGATAACTGAGAGATTGTTGTTCTCATGACCTCCCATTAGAGCAGCTTCGCCCACCTCTTCGAGAGATCACGTCCTATTTTGAGGTAGATGTTACCCACCTAGGAGAAACAAATTCTCCAAGATCGTCCTCAACTGATATTTACTAATTTATTATCAGTTTTCATTAATTTTTTGTAATTTTTAGTTATAATTATTAAGATATATGCTTTCAAATTCAAGAAGGAATTTTAACAATAAATGGTTAGGATTCCCACTCATCCATCCCCTAAAAATGGTTAAAGAAGATGTCTATGGTTTGATAAGTGTAGATGAGGTCTCACGAGTGGATAGGGAACATGCTTGGTCATAATATAGAACATCGCTTATTCCACTCCTATAATATTTACTTTCATCTTAGTTACATGACCCACATCTATTTTTAGCTAGCTCACACAATCCTAGAGACTACCATGATTCTCCTTATCTAGCTCTCATCATCCCTATCATGAATGGCCAACCCCTTACTTTTACTATCAATGGAATCCAAAGAGGAGGTTTTTATCTTTGTCAAGGTTTGGACACAATTCTTCTTTGAAGCTATTCCCCTCTTTGTTCTTTGCTTTATCAGCGAAACTCTATTGGATAAGGTGGGAGAAGGGATCCTCCCCTATCAAGGCCAAGATTCCTTCTCCGCAGGGAATTTCCTAGAGATCCATAAACCAATGTTTTGTTCCAAGGAAATGGTCCAACACCCTAAAAAGCAAATAATTTAGTCATTTTAATCATTTGTAAGTAATGGCTAATATGCAACAACAGATCAACCAACTTTAGCTTCCACAAGCACAATTTCAAACAAATTGGTCTTCTACCATGGAAATTATCATCATTCAAATGTAAAAATTTCATAGAATGGAGGATGGAATCAATGTACTTAGGACATAGATAGAAGAATTATATTTTATAGCATAGCAAGTTCTTAAGTCTTGAAACACTCTAGCCCTCTAAGTCAACACCTCTAACCTAGTATTTGATTTAAATGGAGTACCTCAACCAGCGCCTTCTCTAGGTTGTACCAACAACTCTTCAAACTAGTTCTCTATCTCAAATCAATATTATATATTTTTGATAATTTTCAGATATATATATATATATATAGATATATATAGATATAGATATATTTGTGTGTATGTGTGTGTGTGGGGCACAAAAATCATGATGTTATCAATTTAATATAGAATATAGAATATAAACCAAGAAAGAATATAATCTTCATCCCTATGTGCGGTTATTTCGGCAATGCAGCAATACAATGCTTTGATTTAGAAAAATATGACCTTTGAATCAAAATGGTGGTTTAATTTAGTTTGGAAAGGTCAAGGACTCTAAAATGTCATCTTTTTTTAATGGATTCTCCTTGAAAATAAATTTTTTTCTTGGGATGCTTTAGTAAAAAAAGGATGGGAAGGTTCTAGATTTTGTATTTTATGTCATCAGACAGTGAATTTATTGGTCATTTATTTGTTTTTCCATTTATGAATATTGTTTTGAAAAAGGTTTTGTTAGTCCTAAAAATAAAAAAAATTGGTGGGAATATTGTTTTGAAAAAGGTTTTGTTAGTCTTAAAAATAAAAAATTGGTGGTTTTGGAACTCTATTGAAGAAACTATGTGGCTTTGGGTTCATATATTTATTTTGTATTCTTTTAAATTTCTCCCAATGTTTGTGATGTGGGGTATATTTGGTTAGGGAGAAACAAAATTCTCTTTCATAATTATGTTGTATGCTCAATGATAATTGTACATAATTATAGAGCTTCTTTTTTGGAATAGTTCAATCCCTTGAAATCAAAGAAGACAAGAATTATAAGGGAGTTGGTGCTATCAAAAGGATATGTATGGGGTTTCTTTGATCATGCATGTCAAAGGGAAAATTTTGGGGTTGGTATTGCCATTCTATTCCCTTAGAATGTGGTTATAAAATGTATGTTAGGAATTGGAAATGGTATGAACTTCGTTGTTGGGTTGATTGCTCTTTGGTGTGCTTTACAATTAGCTTTATGAAAGCAAGTGAAGGTTTTTAAACTGGTTGGTGATTCCAAAACACATCAAAATTAACCTCTATTTAAACTTAAATATATTAAAAAATGAAATTAAAATAGATGTTAAATAATTTACCTTTTTCTTTGTAAAGATATTCAAAAGCTAAAAAAAATATAATAACAATATGAAACATCACATGAAGCATATCTAATTTAGCATCATTGTGATACTGAAAAATTATTAAATCATGATCTAAAAGTTTAGTTAAATATATATTATAAAATCCTATGGGATGTAGAGGAGATGGTGACCGGGTGATTATGGTGTATAGGTCATCGTTTCAAAACTCTGTGGGAAAAAATCCATCCATGCTAAGGGATGGTGTGGCCCAAGCCGAGTGCGATCCCCAATTAATTTTGAAGCTTAGATGCACATGGGATGTGACTACTAAAGCCACAAGTTAGGCATGCCAATCATCTTAGGACTCACATAACTTAACAAACATATATATATACACACGCACACACACAAACACAAATCACATTTGGCCATATTCCAAGGAAACAAGGTTTAATTTTAGAAAATAATCCACCTCACCTAAGGTAACCAAACTATAACATTGAAACTATGTCTATGGAGATGTATGAACTACGTTAATGGAAATATGTAGACTATATTTATATAATCAGCCTAGATCCATCTTAACTCTAGATCTACGAAGTGTCGAGAGGGATCAAATCTTTTGAAGTGCAACCATATTTTAGAGTGAAAATATATCTGATCCCTCTCGATGCTTGGTAGATCCAGAGTTAGGATGGATCTAGGCTAGTTTAATTATTAATTATAGGACTTGTGTTGGGACCTCCTACCTGCAGCCTTGAACTACTTCACATTCCATATTTGGCGTAACTCGCTTTGTCGCTTTGAGATCTCACGCAAAGTTTTCTCCCGAAATTCATTGTCTATATGTTTTTTTTTTTTGTGCTCACAAATTTCAAGCCCTCCGTAACTCATTTTCATCCATCGAAACAACATATTCATCTTTCGCAACCAAGTAACATCACCTCCCTAGATCCTAACCCCAATTATTGAAGTTTTAAGCTGTCATATTTTGTCCCTGAAATGATAGTAAATTTTCTTCCACCATCAACACTTTAATCCAAAGGGGAATTTCCTTTAGCAACCTCCCCCATGAACCATATATGAACAGAGCTTCTACTTTAGAAAAGGATAAATGATCTTCTACTGCAAACTCAACAGTGTAACTCTTTAGGGTTGCTCGTACTCAAAAATCAACCACTCTCGTCAGTTTTCTATTTAGCCTATGTAACTCAGCTAAATTAGCAGTAGTCTAGGTACGAGGAGATATAAAACAATTTCCAACTCCCCCTTTTATTTGCAACTGAAGCATCCAATTATGAAGTTCTTTAGTGAACTTACACCAGAATATTTCATACTGGTCGCTAGATTGTTTTGCATACAAAATTTCCTCTTTTACCCACTCCAACCTTTTCTGGTGTAACTTCTCTTGTTGAAAAATAAATTGATTGACTTTCTCATGCCACCAATCTTGAAGATATCCTCTAAGGATTCTTGATACCATGGTCCATATCCCTTGAAAATTCTCAAGGTCCTAGAAACATAACCATTTGTTGGCTTAAAATTTTAACATGGAAAGACCATGGGTTTCGACATAGGGTGCCAACAAAATATGTTGTAGTCTAGCATTACGCCGACATTTTGAGCTCACTTAATGAGAAATAGAGGCGTCTCACTCGAGGCGTGCCAAGACGTGGAAAAATAAGGAATCACGACATGGCATCAAAGAACAACACAACATAGATTCCATTTCATGCATTCATATTATAAGTATCTTATTTACAGACATCTAATATTCAGAAAGAACAGAATCGCAACCTAAATAGAAATAACAGAGAGAATTCTAGATTATACTTTAAAAAAATTAGAAGGGGCCAAACACTCATATTCCAAGCACATAGAGAATTGCTGCAACTCCTTTCCATTAAAACCCAAATCTTTACACCATTGTATCAGACCAAGCTCTTCATCACACACAAGAACATTAATCCTTATGAGGTCAGGCTACAAGATATAATTGAGAGAGAGAGAGAGAGAAATCATGAACAACAAGGAGTTCCTCGAACAACACAGTGACAACATTTCGGCATAGACTTTTGATCTTCTTCTCTCTTCCACTATCTTCCCTTTGTATTTTATAGGTTCTCTCCCCATGGTCCCGCTCGCTTGATATGGTCCTTATCACCTCATATTCCTTCAAGATCCGGCGCACCTATTCTTCTTTGGCATCCTCTACAAACTCTGTCATATTTTTGTTTTAATTTCCTTTACACGCATTTTCCTAATCATCCTTAGCGTTTGGTTGTTTCATACATTCATCTCCCTTTTTCCTGTGATCTCTTGCACAAACATTTTATGGCCAACAACCTAACTACAATTTTTCAAAATTGTTTACTACAAAAATGAAGGACCCAACAACTTGTTTAAGTACGCAACGATTTTCTAGTTGGAATCCAACTATTATTTTTTCAAAATATCTATAACTGGGAGTGTTTGAATCTTTTTTTTAATGGTGGAAATGAATTCAGCACCCTCAACAACCCCTAGAGCACCTAAAATTCTAAAACTTGACAATTGTAACCTGGATTTCCAAAAAATTCCACCAGATTTTGTCAAAATCATGTTGGAAACACCATTCTTTTTTGGGTGAAACCATCATCTGTTTAGGCTACACTTTAATTATATTTATATTTTAAATATAATTTTTTATTTTATTTTATTTTATTATATCTTGTTTTGTTATTATATTTTTATTTAATTTAATCCAGTCAAAATGTTTTTTAATAATTATAATTTTTTTCCAAAGAAAAAAACGAATTTTTTATTACCAGGATAAAAAGTTACATAGTATATGCTGAAGCATTCATTTTCCTCTATAATTTGCGAACCATAGAGCTCATTGGATGAGAATTCAATCCAGTGAAAAACAAGAAGAGAAATTCACTGAACACTCGCATAGACTCCTCCTATGAGGAAAATTTAATGCTAGTGCCTGTTAGAGAATTGCGCTGCAACAACAAAATAAGAAGCCAAAAAATAAAAACACAACTTCACGTGAAAACAATCGCAGCGAGAACAGAGGAGTTACACTTGGGAGTTAAGACTTCCTCCCCTTTTTCTTCTCGACCTTTCGCCATTCTCCTTGGGCTGGAGTTATGGGAAAAATTTGAAGTGAATTTTTTTCGCCAGGTCGGGGGTTTTCCTTGTCTGAATATGAGGAGTCTGATGAATGTTGCCTTTTAGTTCCACTGATTTCCATTGTATTTGGGTTCTTTCTGGATTGTGATTCCATGGGCTCTTGTGTAGAAGTCTTTTGTGTTTATGTTTGGATACTTTCGTTTGGGCCAGGTTCTTCCTCTTCATCCGAATTTGTATGGGTGAATTTCCATCCTTTTTGTTGATTGCCAGATTTCTTCTTTCTGCGACTTTCTTTTTGTAATCCGGATATGCATTTTGAAGATGTCCAGTGTGCTGACAAATTCTGCATCTGAAGCTATATTTTCATAGTCTAATGACTGCATCCAGTTGCGATCTTTGTGCTTCAGTTTTATGCTTCCCGATAATCCTTTACTGAAGTAGACTTTCACACATATGCGTGCAAAGGTAAAAAAAATTCTTCTATTCTTTATGTATCCATTTTGATATATCTGCCTATGGCATTGCCTATGCTTGCCAATACCTTTTGATCCCAGAAATGGATAGGGAGATTGTGGAGGTGAACCCATACTGGCATCTTAGACACAACGAAAGTGTTTGCATCAAATTCTGGGAACCATGGAGTGATAAAAAGACCCGAAGATCCCCAGAACCAACGTCTTTCCTGAATCGCAGGATGTCTTACTTCTGTTGATTCTAACTTGACTACAAAGAACCCTTTGGAGCAAAGATGGATCTCACAATCCAGGGACCATTTCGTGAGAATCCAATGAAACAGATCAAAGGGTTTGGGCCAAAATCCGTTAAACCGGCATATGATGGCTTGCTTTTCATAGCTGTTACATACCTTCTCTACTTTTGCTGTATCGATTGTTAGTTCTAGAGTGTGTTGTAGTTGCTCCACTATGTATGGGCTTGGTTCTGATCTAGCCTGTTTTGGAATTGTTGGAGAGACTTTTCCTCCTTGTAAGGTGTGCTTGTAAGATGTTCCTTCACTTTTGTGCTACTGGAGTGGATCTAGGATGTGGTTTGTCTTAGATCTGCTACCTCCTTCTATTGTTTTGTCGGACGCTGCACCTCCTTGTAGTCTTAAATTGAATATGATTGTAGATCCTGGCTTAATGTTGTAATCCATTATGGATCTAGGGTCCTGAAGCAATCTGCCCCCTGATAATAGGTGTTGCTTGCCAGCCAGGTAGCTGATTTGATTGGCAATGTTGTATCGCAGATCTCTTACATTGTCTATAGCAGAAACCCAGATCAATGTTGAGTTCCCCTTAGGCGTTCTAACAAAGATTTGAAAGGGATTGGGATCCACTAAATTGGCTTCAGTTGCTTCTACTCCCACAGTGTTACAGAGATTAGAGGTGGTCTTTCCCCTCAGTGTTCTCTGCTTCCCGGTTACATCTTCAAAACTCCTTCAAGAGTTTCATCAGCCAATATCGCTCCCGTCTGTCTGTCAGAACCCTAGCTGGTCTCTCCAGAGTAGCTTTAACGATCCCATCAATCCTTGTCATACTCTGCTCAAGTAGTTCCATAACTGCCCCATTTACCAAATCCGACTCGATCAGATCCATGGAGCCAGACCTGGTTGCGGCACCAGATTCCTTTCCACTTGGTTGCAAGCATTGATGGGTTGTTGTGCTTTCCTGCAACCCCCTTGGATCCCGCTGGATGCTTGTCCCTGGTTGTCGAAGCCCTGATGCAACCGATTTCTATCTTGATCAAGTGAACAAGATTGTGGAGCGGCCATTCCTTGAAGATCCCATCCATGTCTAAGTTGTGGACAGAGAAATCCGCAGCAAATAAGGTGGGTCTTATTCCAGATCCAAACTGCTACCTGTGACTAGAGATCTATTCTCCCAACAGCATAAAAGCTTCGATCTCGTCCTGGGTATCTCCCCTCCTCGACCAGCAGGTAGTCGGCAGCGATAAGTGCCTTGCAGCCATCGTCGTTGCTATTTTACGATCTCTGTTCAAGACAGATCTTGTAAGCCCACACCCTCATCTTCCCCATGTTGCAACCATCAGGTTCCCTGCAAGGCAATTCGAGCCAATGGCTGCAGGCTTTGACACGAGAGATGCCAAAAAAGGGTTTCTGCATGGCGGGTTGTTGCATTCTCAGGGTGCGAAGGGTCGAATCGTCAGAGATATCTAGATCGCAGAGCTTAAATTTGATCAGTTTCTTGGGTCAATGCAAACTTAATCCTGTTAGAAACCTTTTTAATAATTATAATTATTAATATTAATTGCTATTTTT
>APFE030957845.1:2773-43058 GCA_000404065.3 Pinus taeda
ACACACTTCTTCCACTCAGCCAACTCTTGTGCACTAGTTGAAGCTAGCTTTGGGATTTCTTGATCAATGAATTCCTTCAAGCCATTGTCTTCTAATACACCCTCCATTCTATCTTTCCATGCTATGTAATTCGAGCTACCTTCTAAGGCATACTCGAATATCAAGCCATAGAATGCCATTAGCCAACCTTGAAGTATGATACGAACTCAATTTTCACCTGCAACCTCGAACTTCAAACTTTGAATTCTCTTCTTAGTATTATGTTCACAGCTCCAATGCCATGTAGAAAATTTCTACAAATCTAGCTCTGATACCATGTAGAAAATCTGCTAGTAGGTTAACCCGATAATGCAATATAAATCAAAGCAGTATACTATAACCTACTTCTACTATCAATATGCTGAAGCTTAAAGATTGAGCTGAACAATATAACTAGAAGAAGAAGAATCAATGGCACAATACACATGAAAATACTTTGGGGAAAGCCTCAGCTAAAAACCCCACACTATTGTATTATCATACATGTGGAAATACATAGGAATTATACAAAGCCTTAGCTCTCATAGCTAGCTAACTCTCAGTACAATCCTCACAGATGCTCATAGGAAATCTTAGCTTCTCTCCAACCTTCCTCTCTACCCTCCAAGCTCTTATTTCCTTGCGCTGTTCCTTGTGGATGATTCCCTATTACCAAGTGGATGATCTTCTCCAAAACTGTGCAATCCTCAAGGATTAAATCCTTGATTGCATGCATGAATTTTCTCTTTGAGAAAACACATGTGACTAATAGTACACTGTCCTTTACATTTAACTCAACTGGGTCTTTCTCAGAATAGACATGCATGAGTTTCTGATGAGGGCATCTTCAGTTAACTCGAGTAGCACTAGTTGAGTGCATGCATGCATCAATTGACTGTTAACTTACCATTAGTTCCTCAAATAGTTTGGAACTAATTTAACTGGACTTAACTCAGTAAACTGAGTTAACTAATTACAAATCAAAATAACTCAATTTATCTCCTTAATCTTAAGGAATAAATTCTGCATGACTTCAGAAAGACTTCTAACTTGAATTTCTCCAACTAATTAATTTAAAATAAATTAATTAATTATTTCCAAGTAGCTGTTAAGACTAATTTCGATTTTAATTCACAATTTAATTCTAGGACAAATTAAATTGGAATATTCTTGTTGCCATATTTCAACAACATCAATAACAAGCAATGGATCCACAAGTAGTAGAAAAAATAATAGTAGTTAAAAAAGGGAGAGCATTTTATAGTCTATAATATATTATTTTCTTGAAATTGGTTCTCCATCTCCAAAATTTTGTGCATGGGTTTCTACTTGGAAATTATAACCATGATTTAAAATGAAATAAAAAGGAAATGTAATAACAATTTTTACCATATAAATCTATGTTGGTCGTACACCCCTAACCAACACACATTAAAATGTGCACGAGATAATGTGGATGTAAAACACGACATTGCAAATTTTGAAGCATGCTTTCTTGGATCTTCCCATGTCACTAGCATGAGAACACTATTGGTTACCTTTTTGGGAGGCCCAATATTGGTTTACTAAAATATTTAATCCTAGAATTAGAGAATGAGAAGGGGGCTTAGGATCTAATTTCATAAGGGCTAGGGGGCATAGAGGGAAGGCAATGAGAGAAATTGGTAGGGAACCCCCAATAGTGGTGATAAGGGGATTAGAGGCCCCATTGTCGCAACCCATAAGCCCTTAACCTATAACCACTAAATTCCCTACGCCCTTGACCAATAACCACTAAATTCTCTATCCCCTTAACCCCAAGCTGTAATCCCTTAACCCATACACTCATAACTCATAATCCATTAACCCCTTAACCCATTAAAATCTTAATCCACTATCTCCTAACCTAGAATCCATGAACCACCTAAGTCCTAACGCCTTATCCTCCTAACCTGTGACCCTTTCCCTAACACTTAAATCCCCTAACTCTTAAGCTCTTAACCCATAAATCCCTTGACCCCAAAGCCCTTGGCACTTAACCCTTAACCTTAAAAGCCCTTAACTACTAAGCATCCAAGGCCAAAAACAACACCTCAAACCAACACACTGACCTCCTAGGAGAATCCTTCACCACTAACTGACTATATTGGCACCATTTTATTTTTAGAGAACTAGGTATTGGTCTTGAGGGTACGTGTTTGTGGGTAATTCCCTTATTACCATGTACACCAAATGTAGAATAACAGGATAATTTTCAAATCCTAGATTTGAATTTCTCACAATATCTACACTTCATGTTGAGATGGAGCTTTTAGTGCTCTCCTACATAAGGAGTTGGTAATGAATAGATCACTCATAAATACAACACCTCTCTATCCCTAATGCGAATAGAGCGAGCCATCAAAAAAAATATTTTGTTTGCTGAAAAAATTCAATTGTGTCAATATAGAATACTATACACAGGAGAAAATAAAGTGATATTATCTACATGAATGCTTGAAATAGCCTCAATTTAGCCATGTGTGGTGATATAGGGGGTGAATGTGGGGCACTATTAATGTTACATATGTTTAAATTCCTTTTACATGGCGAGGTTGTTCTCTAGTAAGGTTGACGCATCATCGCAAGGGAGCATGGCACATTTTTGTGGGGGAGTGATTAAAGTTGTAACACCATTTAAGTGATATACACCTCCAATGTAAGTGACATCATTTAATGTTTGCATTAGGTTATTAGAGAGGTTATTTATAGACAATACATTCAATGTACTTATACTTCATCTTTTCATGGCCTCGACTCTAATATTTGTACTAGGAACACTTCATGCAAATGAGAGGGGGCCTTATTACTTAACCCACATATGCACAAGAGAAATGGATGCTACCCTTTATACCCCTCTTGGTGTGTTCAAAGTGGCTTTACATTGGCATCGAGTTGAAAATAATCATCATGATCTTCCTCTTCTCAATAACATATGCTAGCTTTGCCATACACACAAGATAGAGTTAGATTATCACCTCATTTGTAGATGCCCCATTTACTATGAGATTCAAGGGATGTTCTATTGTCTTTATCAATATTTGTATGGGTTGTTGTCTACATTCTTTCAATACATGTCTAACTCTTTTTATGAGGGAAGTCCTTGGATTTATATATTTATATAAGGCCTTATGTGGCTTTCCCCTCTTGAACTCTTCCAAGGGGGTCACCTCCCATTTTTCCTTGCCTACTTAGGGCCAAAATTGATAAACTAAGATTCAAAATTCTTCAACTATCAAATTGGTGAAGCTTCATACCTCTTCTTGACACCCACAATGGGACATCTTTCTTCATAAATAATTTTGAGGATTTCCCATCATAAATCGCAGGTTCGATGTCATAGGATCTATTACCCCACTTTATATATGGGTTTTTAGAGGATATTTTTAAATTATTATTGTCATCTAAACCCTTGTGATTCTTGTCACATTGATCATTTTCCAACTGACATATGAATCTACATGTAATTCATGGATGTATCGTTGGTTTGATGACACCTTACCTTAGCCATCTAGGAAACTAGGTGTAGGAAGAGGTCGCTTTAGCTACCACATTTAGTTTGATATGTATGATCCATGTGTGTATGATATATCCACTATGTATTATTTTTATTGTGATCACATAAGCACTCTATTATAACTCTTGATGCTTTGGCTATATGTTCTAAGCTGATTTGTTCCATGGTGTTTCATAATTTTACTTAGAGAAGTGTGTCATCTTGATGGTTTGGGTATATAAATGGTGATTTGCGTAGGTGATGCATATCGATCTTACTGTACCCCTTATTTCCCTTAGTCAAATTTTATCCCATGCCTCTCTTAACAACACATGTGGAGTCCTTATCAACTATTGTTAGCTTCTAATAGGGTAATTTTGAGCTATAAGTGAAGTTCCCTTAAAATAATAGGCTACTCACAACTACTTGAGTTTATTGATAAAATTATTCACATATTTGAGGATATTTGTCACCTCCTTAAGGGTTAGTGGATATTTACCTTATGTTTAAACCTTACGTCTCCTTTCCCTCCTTATGTGAACATACTTGCTTGTCTCAGGGAGGTCTTATATAGTTTTTATCAATTCCCTTAGGCCAATGTTAGCACTCTCTAGGCCTTCAACAATATTACATATAGCCTCATGTCAAATGATCTCCTTTTGCTCAAATGAAAAGAAAACTTAACCTAAATAGTGGCACCATAAAATCCATAGCAATTGCTTCATAAGGATTTACTACTTATTAAAATCTAATTTATGGTTGCTCTAAAATCTAAAATTGACCTATTAAAATCTAATTTCTTGCTACTCTTCTTCCCAAGTTGGGAGAGAGTTCGATGCTCTTTCTTTGTTCATAATCTCTTAGATTCTGCTACAGATCCCATACCCTTATGTATTATTCAATCCTTTGTTTCCCTTTACACAATTCTCCACAATTATTTCTTTGTGGGTTTAATTCCAACATGTGTTTTTGAAGGCAAATCAAATAGTTTTGTGCCATTTGGAGGCCATCTGGGATTGATTCAGATTGTTCTTAGAATAATCAATTCACAGATCGAGTGAACATTTTTGTGAGGAATTATGCAATGGATCTCTGAATGTTTCTGTCACCAACTTCTTCTTAAACCCAAACAAAGAACGACATCATTTACTTAACTTGATTTATAAATTAATACAAATGGATTTACAATGCACAATCACCTATCCTATCTTGCTTGCTACACCTCTTGTTGGAGATTGCAGAATTTCATAGGGCACTGAAAATATATTATCATATACTCTGTTATATGACAAGAACAACCCTTGTTAGGGTTTTTGGGCAAGGAAGGCCATGGCCGCATTGAGGAAGTGCAAGCTCGAGTATTATTCGTCCCTAAAGAAATAGAATACCAGAGAAACACAAACACCATTGGGAAAAATTTTTGTTCCAGACTTGTTGTGCTTTCAGGGTCTTCCTTTGGTATCTCTAAGTTCATTCATCAAAAATACAACAATGTTGCTTACTCTAAATGGGTCTATGGGATTATTCGATGGGGGGAGCTTCCATGTTTAGGTTTAAGTCGTACACCATGATACCCTTTTTCCAGGGCTTGAAATGGATTCCTTGTAGTGAATTGTTTTAGTGTTTGGCCCTTCAAGAATGGAAGAAGAGAAGAAGAGATAAGTTTGTAGATTCTTGTAGTTAGAGAAACAACAATCAAGGGGATGGAGGAGGGGAAGAAAATTTCCTAGTGGAAAAGGAAACATAGAAATGGCTAGAGGCTATTGAGAGCAAGAGTGGCAGTGAGATATTGAGTTGGATGCCTGGGTGGGTTCATATAATCTCAGATGATGCAAAGACACTTACATCAACTATTTCCATATCCCTGATTTTTAGGTCATTTGTGGTATAACCTAGATACATTCCTTCCCTCTCGATGTATCCAAACTTCAATGTTGGAGACTGCATCATTATAGAAAAGGTATCCACAATCCTCTTAACTATGCATATGTCTATTCCAAATGCATTCTTGAGCTATATGGATTTGACTGATTTTTAAGCCATTTGCTTGATGATAATTATGTATGGATGATAATCATGTGTTGGAAAGAGGCATTGGTAAAAGATGGTTCATCACAGTGCCATCCATTTTGGTATGGATTTTACTATCTCACTATCTCAAACCATCTAAATCCATATCGCATGCATTTGGATAACGCATTTATGGAGTTCCATTATTTGATATGTCTACCATTTGTGTGAAATTGAGATATGCTTCCTTGTCTGTTATGTTATTTGATAATATGTCTACCATAGTATGCATTCTCGAGCTCCTGAACCTCAAGGTTATATACCATACCTGGTTTAGATATCTCTGGGCCAGTGTCCATATTGAATGCTGCCCCAATTCACAATTTAGATTCAATGCACCTTTACACAGAAAGAATTCATGAACCACCTTGATTCCCACCCCATCTCCACTAAGGCTGTAGAATGCATCTAACTTCTCTTGGTGTGATAAAAAATGACACGGAGGATGAAGAATGCATTTTACTTCTCTTGATGTGATAAAAAAAGACTGAAGGATGATGAGGTGCATACTTTTTCTCATTGAGATATTAAATTTTTTTATTTTTATTTTTTTATTATTATTTTGAGGTGGATAAGATTAGAGCTCAAATGTAACTTAGTGTTAAGGAAAAGATGTTCTCACCATGATTGACAGAGGTCTCCACATGCTACACATTAATTCTCATGGATTGAAAAACCACATACTTCAGCAAATTGAGATATGATTGTTAATGCATAAAGGGAAAGGGATCTAGAGGTGATGAAACACATCTTGTGATTATTGATCCCAAACTGCTTACATAGTCTCTTGGTATGTGCAATGTATAAAACAAACCCATGCCAATGTTATATTTCCTACTCACGATTTACTTAGAAAAGACAATTTGGCATTAAGAGAATCAATTCACCAAATTGTGAGTCTACAATAAATGTCAAGCTTCAGGGGAAGATTAGAAAATTAATAGGGTGCATAAACAATGGGATTTCTATAGAAAGAAGAAACTGATATAGTTCCCTAGACCCTATATTACAGGGTTCATTAAGATTCAACCTTGATATTTGAAATTCGAAAAACCCAATTTTTTTTCTTGAGTATCATTGAGGTTCATTGAAACTCATGGTTGTTTACTAAGTCCACAATTCAAGCTTGCAACCTTATGTCACAACTCAATCTCTATCCTTGCAATTTCCATATCTATCTTATTATTTTTTTTATTTATTGATGTTGATTTCTTAGCATTAATTATTACATTTCATTTTAAAGTATATGTGTGTATAGTGAAAAAAATTATATGAGTCTCATTGAAAAGTTTAAATTCGAACCAAACCTAATCATTGCAGAACTTAAATTCGAACCCAAACTATGTGACATATCCTTGAACTACTACTTTTTGAAACCATCTTGATTAATTTTGCATTTTGAACAACAACGCTTTGCAAAGCTAGATTGAAGAGTGAAATTCAACTAGGCGCAACACATAGAGAATTTAGGCAATGCATAACATACCTCACATTTAAGTGTTGAATTATATGTAATCAATGGAGCAACTTTGGCTGATGACCACTCAATTGCCAACTGTCTACATGAACTATTAACATATTCCTAAGATAACAAAGATGACCAATATCAAGAAATAGTAGATTTGTACTATGTTATGATCCTTGAATCTATGGATATTGACTCGATTAAATGAAGAGTGGAATAATTCTATTGCTCGAAGGTTTTGATGTTGGACATCATCTCAAGCACTAGGTCCCATTTTCTGTTATCCTCATCAAGTTTCCATTGCAGGACCTATGCTAGGATGGAGATTTTATTTTCAGTTTTGGATACATCTTAAAAGATTGACCAATATTAGAAAGACGACTAATATTAGAAGCTATTTTGGATGCATATTAAAAGATTGACCAATACCAGAAAGACGACTAATATTAGAAACTATTTTGGATGCATCTTTCCTTTACAAATGATAGGTTAGCTGATATTAAATATGAATCCAATTGAATGATAAAACCACATTCATGTTACGACATTAGACCACGTTGACTAGTTAAAATCATTATTTCTTTGCATTTATGTTAGTTTTCGTGGTATAATGGATTTTTCCCCTATTATGGACTTTTCTGATAATTGTTTCTAGATTATCTTGAATAAAATACTCTTTTTAGAATCATGCTTTTTTATTTACTTTATCACTTTTTTTCCCAGGAAAAAAGCGTAATTTTATTAGTGAAAACAAAAATACACGTTACATTTGCTAAGAGCCAAAGCATCATCAGGTCTATGACTGATGATATGTAGAAACATACAAAATCAAACTAATATACAAAGAGGAGAGAAGCTATGCTTTTCTCCCTATCTTTTTTTTGACCTTGTGCCATTCCCCTTGGGATGGCAATGAAGAGACAAGTGAAAGTTGATTTCCAGGTTCAGGTCTTGCATTGTCCTTGTCCGAGTCTATATTTCCTGATGAATGGATACGTTTGTACCCACTAGTTTCCATTGCTTCTGGAAAGTTTGCTGTTTGTGCCTGATTGTCCTGTGTTTCATTGGGGTCCTAAGAGTCTTCTCCTTGTTTTTCTGTTGCCTGTGGTGTCTGGTTGATCCCAGTTTGTGTGGTTTCCTCCTCTGATTCATCTTCCTCCTCATCCAGCTGGGGTGGAGGGAAATTCCAGCCTTTGGGCTGTTTCCCATTCTTCTTCTTTCTGCTGGTGTCTTTCTTGGCTTCTGGACACATATTTTGAAGATGTCCTGTTTGCCTGCACATTCTACATTTGAAGGTTTCGTTCTCATAATCAATAGGCTGAGTCCAATTCCTTTGTTTATGGATCAGTTATATGCGATCTGGTGAGCCTTTGTCGAGGTCTACTTCCGCACATATCCGAGCATGTGTGTAGATCCTTTCATTGAATCTTTAGGTATCTGTCTTGATATAATTCCCAATGATGTTCCTAATACTTGCGAGTACTCTCTCATTCTAGAAATGAAGAGGGAGATTGTGCAGTTGAACCCACATTGGCATTCTATTGACAACCATGGTGTTTGCATCAAAATATGGGAACCAAGGAGTGATGAAAAGGCCTGTCGATCCCCAGAACCATGGTCCAGCCTGTATTATACTGCCTCTAGCCTCCACTATAGGGAATTTAATAATGAAGAACCCTTTAAAGCATAGGTATATTTCATAATCTAGTGACCAATTGGTCAAGATCCAATGAAAAAGCTCCACTGGTTTTGGCCAGAAACAATTAAAACGACATATAATTGCTTATGATTCGAAAGAAGCACAATGCTCCTCTATTTTTGTATTGTTTATATTAAGTTATGGGATGGAGTTCAGTAGCTCCACAATGTATGGGCTAGGGGATGTACCAACCTGTTTTATTATTTCTGAAGCTGTTCTTTTTCCTTGAAGTATATTCTTGAAATAGAGTCCTCCGTTCATTTGCTTCAGTTTAGCTTATGTGCTTTTCGAAGTACTTCCTCCATAAAAATTTCTGACATTGTATGTTTTATTGGCTAGACCAACACCACCATGAAGCCTCAGGTTGAGGGTTATGGAGGATGCTGCTAGAAGATGGTAATCCTGCAATAACCTGGTGTCCTGTAATGCCATGCCTCCATATATCAGATTTTGCATTTGTGTCGAGTAACCCGCCTTTTGCATGATGATGTCCTTCAATTTGTTCACATTCTCTGTTTTATTAACCCATATTAACAAAGAAACCCCAACAGGTGATTTAATAAAAATTTGAAAGCGTATGGGAGTTACCAGGTACCGTGAGCCATACTCCCACTTGTTGCCTAAATTCCAGTCAATAGAGGGAAACCCATGAGTCACAGTGGTTTGGAAGGAGCAAAGGATGGTGAAGATAGGGATCAGGTCCAACGCAACAACGCCAAAAAACAGCACATGGGCCAGTTGTGTCGAGGGGTAACTTATGATGATGAGGCTCATCAGATACAGAGGGAAAGAAGACAATCTGCCGGCAATATCCGAACCATCTGGTGCTGGTGAAAACAGGAAAATAAATTACCTAACCCCCAAATTTGCAAAAGGCAGGAGCAACTGAACCAGACGTCTTGCCGCATCCCCCGTTCCGTTATTCCAACTGCACACCCGCAAATCTATGCTTGAGGGTGTGTCTCGCATAAAATCAGAGCCATAAGAAATACAACGGCTGCCACAGGGATCTGAGACACGTCTTCTGCTAGATTCTTATGGTCTATACTATGGATAAAATGTAGTCGTTGTCTATCGCAAGGATGCCAAAAAATACCGCTCCAATGCAAGCTAGGGAAACCACTGCGACCTTCCCAACCAGTTTCCTTGGTTGCCATGCGAGCCACCCTGAGTGTAGTTCGAGGCAGCCGCTCCCAAGCCTTCATTCTCACTGAGTGTAACCCTAGCTCTGCTTTGCGCCATTTCTCTACCACTTTATCACTTATACAACTAAGTCCAAAACTTTAAAATTTTGATAGCTTTATAGTCCTAGCTTTAGTGTTTATTATTTTATCCAATGAATCCAGTCCAACACAATGGTGATGCCTGAAATGAAATGATATTTTAAGGTCCACGAGATTAAAAATATTCTGTGAGACCATTAGTTCCTTGTTTTTCTCTTTTGCAATTAAATCATTTTCCAATTCAAATTGATGATGAGCTGGCCCAACCTTCCAACAATTCCCTTGCTAAAAAAAGAATGCCAAGAAACTGATGAGCCACTATATCCAATTTCCATTCTAATTGATGAATTAAAGAGTAAGGACATTCAACTATGACTTAATTCTATTCGAAGGCTTTCAACAATTGCTCGTGCTCTAGGTGAAGAGAGAACTACAAAGGAATTAATCCCCTTTTTGAGCGAAAACAATGATGACGACGACGAGGTTTTGCTTGCCATGGAAAAATAATTGGGAGCTTTCATTTCATATGTTGGTGGGGTGGATTATGCACATGTTTTGCTGCCTCCTCTTGAAACTCTTTGTACAATGAGGAAACTTGTGTGAGGAATAAGGTTGTGGAATCGTTATTTTAGATTGGATAAAAAATGAAGGAAACGGATCCGACGGATTGGTTCATTCCACTTATGAAGGTAGAGATTTTTTTTGTTGCAACTTTATGGTTGTTATATCATATTTCAAATTCAACACCATATCTAGACTAGAATCTCTTTTTGTTTCTTTATGCTAAGTGTGCTTATGGTGACTATATATGTATTGTATTGGAAAATGCAATGTGGCAACTTATTAAATCAATTTTCCTTAACATTAATACTTGCATGTGAAACTTATTATTCTTCTTGTGTTTCTTTAATATATCTTCTTCATCAAACAAATATCAAGAGAAAAATAATAAAGACAGTGGACACAAAAATTAGGATCCAAGCAAGGGAAAAACCCCTCCAAGGGGAAAAATAAACTCTTCTCTTCTTATAAAATTTGCTTCAAATGAGACCACAAAGACCAAAAACCTAGACCAATTCTTCCTCCAACTACCATGTCATCCCTTCCAATATCACAACTCAATCCTGCATCAACCTGCTTCTAGCCACAACTTCAACCTTGCAGCTTTGTTTTACTCGACCTGTAACTTCGGCCCTGTAGTTGTTGTAGAAACCCTAATTCTGCTTCTTTAAGAGATCCTTCTTAGAGCAACATAGCTTCTCCTAAGGTCCACGAAGTCAAGACAAAATATTTCTTCTTCCAACAACTTGATACTACATCTCATCCTCCTGCAACTCAGACCTACAATTTCGACCTTCTTTGTAGTTTCAATAACCCTATAACTCCGCACAAGAGATAGAGCCCCAAAACAATATTTCTTTGACTTTTTTTGCCTTCTAGACCTTTGCTCCACCTTTTTGCCTTCTAGATTTAGATTGAACCTTTTCAAGAGAGTCTATTTAAGTTGATGATAAGTGAGTTCCAAATGAGGTCAAACTACTCCTTTATATAGCCTTTCCAAGTGGTCGAATTCCCTCCTTTTGGCTGACTTGATGCTTCCAGGGCTAACATGTACTTTGGAGGTTTCCAGGACTTTCTAGACTCAAAATAAATTCTTTTACAAGATATATTTTTCCTGGAAGGGTCTTATAAACATGATTTTGACTCTCTTGGTTCATGATAATAAATCCTATGACCTAACAAGCTCTAGAAGCATGAAGAACATGTTTTTACCTAGAAGACCATCAATAAAGAGCACAGAACCCATGCTTTAAAATAATAATTTTTTATTTTTCTTCATTTGTTTGTTACACAAGATACATATTGAAATGAGTACAACAATAATTATGAAAACTGAAACTAGTTACTTTTCCATCACTGCCTCTTAACTGGGGAGGTATTCATAATTGTACAATCAATACACCATCACTCTCAAACTGAAGGTTTCTCATAAGAAGAGTTGGATTGATCAGCCAACTGTAAGCATCAACAATATAACTAATGCTATCTTTGAGGCCTAACTAGACAAGCTTAACTCTATTTAAGAGCATTATGCCGAGAGGCTTTATGTGTGATACCACACTACCTCTATAAGGCACATACCCCATCCGGATGTTCACAAGGTATGTCCTTTTAGGACTATTTTGATTTTGGATTTTTAACCTCTAATGCTTAAAGAATATTGATCCTCTTCAACCACTCTATCTGGGATACCTATCCAATCCTCAAAGAGTGCATGTACCTTTCCTTTCTTGGATACTTTATCCTCAAGGAAATCACAAATGCTTATCCAATCCTCTACCATTCTCTATCTAAGGCCCTCACTTAGAATTGTGGATTTTAGTCCTGGTTAAGTGAGTGACACATGAAGAAGAGAATGCACATGTGATGTCCATCATCTATCCCTCTCAAATAGAGAGGATATCCCTATTCCCTCTTGACTAGGGAATATATCCTTGCTACTATTCAAGGAGACTCCTTTTCTCTCTATAAAAAAAATAGGAGATTCCAGACTTCCTTTCTATCTTTGAAGTCAACACCACAAGCCATATAGCTTGTCTTTATAATAATATCAACTACTTGTTCTTCATAGCTACATGGCTCCCTCTTTTCTTTGCATGGAGCTTTCTTTCTTTTGAGGTATCATGGAGCCATCTTCACTCTTCAATCTTGTGATAGGATCCAGGTCATCTCTCTTGATCATCACTTTCATCTTGTCATCATAGATAAAGGCTTTATATTGAGCCTTCCCAAACTTCAATATGATCATAGCTTGCTCATGAAAGTGATCTTCCCTTGATGACCTTCAGGTTATATTCTTGTACTACTACCTTACAATCCCAAGCTGAATATATCCTGATTTCATAATTTCTAGGTATCTAATGTTGAGGTTGCCTCAACGTTCTTCATATATTCCTGCAATAACCTTCTAGGTAGAAAAATAATATGTTAACTAGATAACCAACAATAATTAAACTAGTCTTACCTCACCATGATGAATTTCTCATCAAGAATCAACATCCTCATGGTCCATATCCATCTTAATCTTCCTTCACGCATCATAGTTTGCAAGGATCAAACTTAATTACCAAGTTAGAGCTTTTCTTCTGGAGATTACACTAGATGTTGATCATTATTCTACATAATCTAGAGAAAGTCTCAATTATATATTTATCCTTGACTAAGTCAAACTCTTCCATTTTAAGCATCACATAATCATACAAAGCATGTTACAATATTATGCACATATGAATCTTATCCAAGAGTTACTTTCAATATGCATTCTTATGCTTATTATCCCATCATATAGCTATATCTCTCATAATGAGCCCACAACTTGACCCATTGCATTTTTTCATCCCTTCAAAAGTATTGTTTCCATAGTATACAGAATGTATACTAACCTTGTCATAATGCTTCTCCCAATAAACTCCAAAATGATGGTTCTTACAGGATCATGATGATCCACCTTAGCAAGATGATTACCTCTAACATAATGTTAGATAATTCCCTGATCAACAATATGCAAAATAGTCTATCTATCCATTCCTGGAAGATTTCTACAAAGAAACTCTAAGTATGCTACTATCACACGCTTCTAACTATGATTCCATATAAAATTAAGATTCTTATATAGTAAATAAAAATGCATACTATCCTAAAGGAAAGACCAACTTTACAAAGTACTTGACAAACAAAATTCCTTCTTTAGTAGTAAATATCTTTCACATCCTCTTTCTTCGACTTCTCAAGTTCTCCCATTTCTTCAACTACGCGAACCTCACTTCTTTCCTTTCTTTTGTTGTTTTGCTGGCTTGGACAATCCCTCTTAAAGCGCCCATACACATTGCACTTAAAGCATTGAATCTTGGACATATATTTCTTCTTGTGTTGATTTTGGGTAGCATCGAATGTGCTCTAGCTTTGAAATTTTGTGGAGGGGCTAGAACACATGAGATCTCCAGAACCCAAAAATCGTTTGGAGAAATTTCCCCCGGATGAGGAGTTATTAAAACAATTAATATTTTTAATGGGTTCCTAAGTCTAAACTTAGGAAAATAAAAATATTAATGTGTATTAATAAAATATGGGTGAGAAGGTTCTAAGTGATGAGGATCAAGCCCGTTTTAATGTTAGCCATTGATTAGAGATTAGATCATGGCCATTGATTCATCAACAAGAAAAGTATAAGAGGAGGCTTGAGGGTCAGTTGGAGACACACCGAATTGATCAAAGAGTTTAGTTTTTCTGGGGCGAGGTTTGTTGAGAAAATTGAGCTAGTGATTTGAGTTGCAGTGAGGGACGGTTCAGCAGAGGGACTTCAGTCCAAGGCCGAAGAATACATAGTAGAGAGGCAGAGTAGCACGGGAGAGACAACGCAGTCCCAGAGAGGGTGATGCAAAGGCCGTAGGGGTTGACGCAGGTGATGTAGAAGCCGTAGGGGCTGATGCAGGCCCTTAGAGGCAGCGCTAGGGAGATTATGTGGGGTAGAGAAGGAGCAGTTAAGAAAATCAACTTTCTAAGAAAAAGAGGTTGAATATGGGGGTGATGCAGCTCCTAGAGGAGGTGACGTTCCAGCATAGAGCTTGGAGCAGCCATCGCTGCCCAACATTGGGAACAACCAAGTCATCTGTGGGGCTTGATCATCCAATGGCTGAATTTGCTGGAATATCTGTCTCTGGATAGAGGTACTTTTGCCAAGATTTTTTCTCTGTGGGGTGAGCCATATCTAGCACCCTGGTTGAATTCAAGAATCTACTTAATAATACAAACTCTCTATATGCTGCATCGGTTTTCCCGAATTGGGTTTTTCTAGGGACGATTGTCCAAAAATAATGGTGTCCCTTGTGTGATTGTCTCAGTGTATTTCAGTTCACGATCTATATGTATGTGTAGGCTGCAATAGTGTTTTACATCGACATTTATGTAATTAAATAACTTGTTAATGCAAAGAACAAGTAGGAGATGTTAAACCAGTAATTGCAGTAGGGGTTTCTGATGTGCATATTCAAAAATTTTCACATGTTATCAGAGGGATTGCAGATCATAGGCGACTGAAGACACCAACCAAGAAATCTAGAGAATTTGCAGTAGAAAAGCAGCTGTCCCAAGTGATAACACTGTTCCAAAGCCAGAGATGCCGAAGGAGGAGTGAAGCAGTGCAAATAAAGTGACGCAGAGGCTCACACAATGCCTGCATCATCACTCTGAGCCAGGTGGAGGTGACACAGTAGCTGGGAGGAGCCGACGCAATAGCTGCGTCAGCCGTCAAGGCCAACACAGAGGCAGAGGGGGGCAGATTAGGCTCACAAAGAGCCACATCATCTTTCTGAGCTAGGAAGGATTGACGCAGTTGGATAGGATGAGATGATCCAACTCATGCAATGGTTGTGCAGAGCCTAAAGGGCTCAAATTCTTCAAGTTGTCGAGGCTAAGGAAGCTTAGCAGATTTTTGGTTTGAGGAGTTGGTGGGACACTGTTTTTGTTGGTGCAGAACAACGTCTAAGGAGACTAAACCAAGGTAGAGGAAATAATTGCCTTGATGGATTTATAGCCAAGAAATCTAGATCTGGGTTGCAACAGCAAAGGAGGATTGGAGAGGAGCGATTCGACAGTTGGCCAGAGGATTTCTGAGAGGGAAATCAAGACTCAGAGGGAGTCTAGAGAGGATCTTGTTCCTTAGAGGGTTTCTTGCACCCAAGGAATTCAGATCCAAGTCGTGCTAGATTGATGACATGAGAGGGAGAAGAGAGCCAATCCTATTTTTTAGCAGAGATGGCAATGAATGGGTTGAGGGATCATGACAGATGGACACATCATCCAATTTTGTCATCTAGAAGGCCCGAATCCTGGCAATCTTAGATAAACATCACATCAAGGACTATGCCTTGAAAGTGGTTACTATTCTGATTGATGCTGATGCGACAAAGAAGTATGAGGAGGCCCAGACGAAGGAAAAGTGCATGATCCTAGACGGGGTCAAAGATCATGTAGTACCACACATTGCTGAAAAGGAAACAACAAGGGAGATGTGGGAGACCCTGACCAACTTGTACTAGGGCTCTTTTGTGCAGCAGAAGATGCTATTAGAAAATCAACTGAGACAGTACTAGATGCAGAAAGGAGAGGAGATAGATCCCTTCTTTCTTAGGTTGCAAGGGATTCACGACCAGTTGACTTTCGTGGGGTTTATACCATATCCTAAGTTCATGGTCAGGACTCCCCTGAATGCAGCCAACGAGGACTGGGAGACATTTGTCCAAAGTATTTTGGGCATAACAACTCTCCCTAGTTGGGAGGAGATGTGGGTAGCTATTCAATAAGAAGATATCAGGAGGTTGACCAAGGTAGGGAGTAGCGGCAAGGGAACCTGGGTCAAGAAGGAGGAGGAGGAGGATGAAACTCTCGCATCGTCAGGACAAAAAGTGAAACAAAAGAGGTAGAAGAAGGGCATCACCAAGGTTAGATGCTTCAACTTTGGGGAACTGGGACATTATTCCACTCAGTGCCCCCGGAATAAGGGTAAGGGGGAAGCTTCTGAATCGAAGGCTGCTCCAGTGAAAGTAGACAAAGGAAGGTAAGGATGAGGATTGTGCCATGAGTGCTCATGTGCCTCTAGAGAAGAGGTGGTGTGATATGGAGTTGTAGTCAAGAGGACTACATGGGGCTAGGATTCTTGAGGTGCCCAAACTCTTGGATCACATACGGTAACGGGAGCCCTTAACGACAGTAGCAAAATGACGGGTGTTGATTGGAGCAAGGTGTGATGGAGCGATAGTGGCATTGCTAGAGTGCCAAAGTCTAAGGCAACGCAGTGGATGTTGTAACAGTGTGAGAGGCACAAAGCAGTTTGCAGTAGCGTAGTGGCAACAGAGAGTCAACACAAATTAGCAGCAGAGGTAGCTTCATCATCACAAGGCATTCATATTGACAAGGATGTTAGTGTTTGGGTGAATTTCCAGTTACTTACTTCTCAGTAATTGAGTTGCAGTGCAACAGTTAGCAGTGGCAGTGCTATGGGAAACATGATGCAACATTTTGAGAGGGAGCTGTAGTACAGATGCAGCTGTGGTAGTGGCAGAGTCATGGGATGCAGTACAGGAAGCAACAATGTAGTGGATGAAGGGCATCAGGTCAAGCATCAACAACACAGAGGACCGATGCAGTAGATCAGTGCAATGCTTCCATGAGGAAGTATTATTAGAGCACATTCTTCGCTAAGAGGGATTGTTGATTTTGGGTAGCCTTGGATGTGCTCTAGCTCCAAAATTTTGTGGAGGGGCTAGAACACATGAGATTTCCAGAACCCAGAAATAGTTTGGAGAAATTCCACCCGGATGAGGAGTTATTAAAATAATTAATATTTTTAATGGGTTCCTAAGTCTAAACTTAGGAAAATAAAAATATTAATGTGTATTAATAAAATATGGGTGAGAAGGTTCTAAGTGACAAGGATCAAGCTTGTTTTAATGTTAGCTGTTGATTAGAGATTAGATCAAAACCGTTGATTCATTAACAAGAAAATTATAAGAAGAGGCTTGAGGGTCAGTTGGAGACACACCGAATTGATCAAAGAGTTCGATTTTTCTGGGGTGAGGTTTGCTGAGAAAATTGATCTAGTGATTTGAGTTGCAGTGAGGCGTAGTTCGGTAGAGGGACTTCAGTCCAAGGCCAAAGAATACATAGCAGAGAGGCAGAGCAGCACCAGGAGAGAAAGCGCAGACCGAGAGAGGGTGACACAGAGGCTGTAGGGGTTGACGCAGAAGCTGTAGGGGCTGACGCAGGCCCTTAGAGGTAGCGCTGGGGAGATTTTGTGGGGAAAAGAGGGAGAAGTTCAGAAAATCGACTTTCTGAGCAAGGGAGGATCACTGTGGGGGTGAAACATCTCCTAGAGGAGGCGACATAGTTCCAGCCTAGAGCTTGGAGTAGCCATCGCTGCCCGCACTGGGAACAACTGGGTCATCTGTGGGGTTTGATCATCTAGTTGTTGAATTTTCTGGAATATTTGTCTCCGGATAGAGGTACTTCTGCTAGGATTTTTTCTTTGTTGGGTGAGCCAATCTGGCACCCTAGTTGTATTCAAGAATCTGCTTAATAATACAAACCCTCTATTTGCTGCATCGATTTTCCTGAATTGGGTTTTTCCGGGGACGATTTTCCAAAAATAATGGTGTCCCTTGTGTGATTGGCTCAGTGTATTTCAGTTCATGATCTATATGTATGTGTAGGTTGCAAAAGTGTTTTACATTGATATTTATGTAATTAAATAAATTGTTAATGTAAAGAACAAGTAGGAGATGATAAACCAGTAATTGCAGTAGGGGTTTCTGATGTGTAGATTCAGAATTTTTCACATCTTGGACTTCCCAAACTTTCCCTTCTTCAACATCTTGACTCTAGATATAAAGGCTTGAGACTGTTCCTATGATCCATTTTCATCCTTTGCTTTGATCCTAGTTTCTTGCAAGATGCATTGAGCCCACAACTCATCAAAAGGATTTGATTCTTTCTTAGAGTAGATGTTTGTTGCAAAGGTGTTCCATTTTGGTGGCAATACATTCTGTGCATAGATGGTCATTTTTGAATTAGAAATTGTCTCTCTAAGCCCCTACAAGTGATCTCTTAATTGAGAGATCTTCATTAGAAAGGATACTATGTCCTCGTCCTTTTGATTTATTCAGTCTATATAACTTATTCATCAAAGACATCTTTTTTCCTGATGAACTTAGAGAGTACAAATTCACTAGATTGTCATACATAGCCTTAGAAGTTTTCAAATTTACAATAAATGGAACAAGATGATCCTTAATGGATTCAATAATGATTCTTTGTGCCCTAACTTCTCCTTTATTGTACTTTTCTAGTTCTTTAGTCTTGTCTTTACTAGGTTCAGTAATTTCCATTACCTCATATTCTATAAGTTCCAGGTCAATCCTTTTCTTCCATGCTAGGAAATTTGATGAGCCTATGATCTTATTTCTTTCCTTGTAGAAAGAACCCATATGACTTTTAGATTCATACATAGAGTAACGATATGATACTTGAAGATCAAGAGTCTTCCCTTTTCTATTGATGTCTCCAACTTATCTTTAGCTTTTCAAGATCTTCAAAGAGACTTCAATGGTGGCTTTCAAAAGTGATGACAACAAAATCCTTTGATGCTTCCTTCAGAGAGGCATTCCAACGAGTCTTCAACTAGATTCTTTGTTCAAGAGAGAACAACAATATTCTCATAGTCTAATTCAAGCTTTCTTATAATGAGACCCTTCTTCTAGATCAATAGGTCTTCCTTATCCCCTTAGCAAACCCTTCTTGTGTCCACAAGATGATACTTCCAACTGCCTTCTTGTTGGCCCTAGCTCTGATATCATGTTGGAAAATGCAGTGTGGTAGCTTACTAAATCAATTTTCCTTAACCTTAATACTTTCTTATGAACTTTATTATTCTTCTTGTTTAGAAAATAGTCTTCCGGATTAATCACATTGTAAGGATTGGGTCGATGTTTTGAACCAGCTAATGTGGTTCATCCTCAGGACAAGGTGAGAAATCAATCGATCTGAGAAAATAAATAGCAAGGATGCATCATTGTTCAGTGTTAGCTGTTGGTGAAATGAAATTTAGTCAGAAACTAGTTGTTATTTAATAAATAATTAATAGTTATCAGAAATTGTCACAATTTATTAGAATTTAAATAATAATAAAATCTAATAAAATTATATCATAAGCTTGGGTTGACCTAGTCAATGTGAATTAGGAAAAAACTAGCCGTTATCATGGTATAATAAATAATAATAATATTAGTTTATAGGTAAGGGTTGACCTATTAGGTAGAAAACTAGCCGTTATAATAATTAATTTATATAATTAGGTTAAAAGTTAGTTATATGGTAATAAAATGGTTTTTATGTAATGAATTAGAAGGTGGTAATATTAAAGATAAATAACATATTCATCAATTCAAATAGTAGTATTATTCAAAAATGATTTATAATATTATTAGTTGGTTATGATATAATAAATTAGTTACTAGTATTATTAAATTACAAGGTTGAAAAATGTGTAATATTATGACCTAAACTAAATTTTTATTAAGAATATATGGTTTAAACTACATTTGATTTTGATATATTTTATTACATATTAATTACCCAAAACCTCAATAAGGATATTAAGATGAAAGCTCACCTCATTGAGAGGAGGAAAGCAATGAAGGAATAACCAAAAGCAGGAGGAGGGCAAATAAATCTAAGAGAGAAAACATATGAAGCCACAAAAGGATGGAGGAGTTAAGAAGCGAGAGCTTGAACTCAACTTTTACTTAATTTCCAGCCATCATCCCTATTGAGGTTCTTGGGATGCCTCTCAATCTCAATTGCTTCCCCTAGTTTCTGGTGATGGAAATGACCAATTTTAGCAATGACCTTTGATTCTTCAATGCAGACATGGTGTTTTGATTTCTCAGCATGTTTTGCAAGGGAAGAAGTGCGGGAGTGATTTTTTCTGATGTCAGCAACATGCTCACTGATCCCTTGCTTAATAGACCTACTAGTTTCACCAATGTAGGGGATACCACAGGAGCAGGGAATGAGGTAGACCCCTTTTGAGTCCTTTGGGTCAATGGGGTCCTTAATCGATCTAAGAGAATTCTTAATGGTCATGAGAGGTTTGAAGGAAGAGGATACATTATTCTTCTTGAGAATATGGGCAATCCTGTCAGAGGTTCCTTGGATATACGGGAGAAAAACCTTAGAGACAGGATCGGTAAGGGCACATTTAACCCTTAGCTCTTTGCTAGCTCTTTGGAAGGCATTGAGGCTCTGCAATCTGATTTACCCATTATTTTCAAAAACCTCAAGATGAGATTTCTCCTAATCAAGGCGGTCATCATCGGAGATTCTTAGAGCACGTGTAGCATGAGTGCTGAGAACCTCGATTTTCTGAGCAGGGAAATGATGAGAATTGGCATGGAGGTACTATTCTGTGTGGGTCTTCTTTTGAAAAACTTGGTTATTGATGAAGCCCTCCTCCCTCCTAGACAGGAGTATGTCAAGAAAGGGAGGGCAACCATTCTCCTCAACTTCCATGGTGAACTTGATGGAATCAGATTGAGAATTTAGGTGCTTGAGAAACAGATTCAATTTCTCTCAACTATGAGTCCAAATGACACAAGTGTCATCAACGAACTTCTTCCATTTTTTAGGATGGAATTTGGCGGAAGCAAGGGCCTTGGTCTCAAAATCTTCAATGAAAAAGTTTGGACAATGGGGAAGAAAGGGGAGCCCATCGCAACACCACAAGTTTGTTCATAGAGTTCTCCTTAGAAACTAAAGAATGTAGAGGTGAGGCAAAGGCCTACCAACTTGGCAGTGTCTTTATCAGTGATACGATTAATGATATCAATGGATTCTTGGATGGGGATTCTGGTGTATAAGGAGACGACATCAAAGCTCACTAGTAAATCTCTAGGATCTAAATTGATATCTTTCCACTCTTGAATAAAGGAGGCAGAGTCTTTCATAAAAGAATCAATGCAACCAACAAGAGGTTTGAGCTTTAGGGCTAGGAATTTAGCAAGAGGATAGGTCGGTCCGCTTATGGTATTAAAAATCGGTCTCAAGGGGGCACTAGATTTATGAATCTTCGGAAGGCCATAAATTCTAGGGGTAAGGGGGTTGCTCTCAATGAGTTTTCTGGACAGGGGATTAAAGGATGGATTTTCTTTGATCACTGAAGTTTTTTGAAAGAAGGGAGGATGGTTTCGTCTGTCACCAAGTTTTTCGAAAGAAGACCCACACAGAACAATACCTCCATGCCAATTCTCATCATTCCCCTGCTCAGAAAATCAGGGTTCTCAGCACTCTCGCTACCAGTGCTCTAAGAATCTCTGATGATGAGCACCTTGATCAGGAGAAATCTCATCTTCTTGAGGTTTTTGAAAATAATGGGTACAACAGATTGAAGAGCCTCAATGACTTCCATAGAGCTAGCAAAGAGCCAAGGGTTAAACGCGCCCTTACTGATCCTATCTCTAATGTTTTTCTCCCGTATATCCAAGGAACCTCTGACAAGAGTGCCCATATTCTTAAGAAGAATAATGTCTCCTCTTCCTTCAAACCTCTCAAGACCATTAAGAATTCTCTTAGATTGATTAAGGCCCCCATTGACCCAAAGGACTCAAAAGGGGTCTAACTCGTTCCCTGCTTCTGTAATATCCCCTACATTGGTGAAACTGGTAGGTCTATTAAGCAAAGGATTAGTGAGCATGCTGTTGACATCAGACACAAGCGCTCCCGCACTTCTTCCCTTGCAGAACATGTTGAGAAATCAAAACACCATGTCTGCATTGAAGAGTCAAAGGTCATTGCTAAAATTGGTCATTTCCAACACCGGAAACTCAGGGAAGCAATTGAGATTGAGAGGCATCCCAAGAACCTCAATAGGGATGATGGCTGGAAATTAAGTAAAAGCTGGGTTCCAGCTCTCACTTCTTAACTCCTCCGTCCTTTTGTGGCTTCATATGTTTTCCCTCTTAGATTTATTTGCCCTCCTCTTGCTTTTGGTTATTCCTTCGTTGCTTTCCTCCTCTCAATGAGGTGAGCTTTCATCTTAATATCCTCATTGAGGTTTTGGGTAATTAATATGTAATAAAATATATCAAAACCAAATGTAGTTTAAACCATATATTATTAATAAAATTTTAGTTTAGGTCATAGTATTACACATTTTTCAACCTTGCAATTTAATAATAATAGTAACTAATTTATTATATCATAACCAACTAATAATATTATATATCATTTTTGAATAATACTACTATTTGAATTGATGAATAAGTTATTTATTTTTAATATTATCACCTTCTAATTCATTACATAAAAACCATTTTATTACCATATAACTAAATTTTAACCTAATTATATCAATTAATTATTATAACGGCTAGTTTTCCACGTGATAGGTCAACCCTTACTTATAAACTAATATTATTATTATTTATTATACCATGATAACGTCTAGTTTTTTCCTAATTCACATTGACTAGGTTAACCCAAGCTTATAATATAATTTTATTAGATTTTATTATTATTTAAATTAATAAATTGTGACAATTTACGATAACTATTAATTATTTATTAAATAACAACTAGTTTCTAACTAAATTTCATTTCACCAACGACTATTTTTAAAAGGCTAACACTGAACAATGATGCATCCTTGCTATTTATTCTCTCAGACAGATTGATTTCTCACCTTGTCCTGAGGATGAACCACATTAGCTGGTTCAAAACATCGACCCAATCCTTACAATGTGATTAATCCGGATGACTATTTTCTAAATTATGGATCACAAAAGTCTTAGATCTAACAATATTCTTCTTGTGTTTCTTTATTAGATCTTATTCATCAAACAAATATTAAGAACAAAATAATAAAGATAATGGACACATAAATTAGGCTCCAAGCTAGGGAAAAACCCCTCCAAGGGGAAAAACCATAAACTCTTCTCTTCTTATATAATATGCTTCAAATGAGGCCACAAAGAAACAAACCCTAGACCAAATTTTCCTCCAAGTACCAAGTCAAGCCTTCCAATATCACAACTCAATCCTGCATCAACCTGCTTCTAGCCACAATTTTGACCCTGCAACTTTGTCCTACAACTTTGTTCTGCAACTTCAACCTACAACTTCGGCCCTATCACTGCTGCAAAACCCCTAATTCTACTTCTTAAAGAGATCCTCCTTAGAGTAAGACAAATCTTGCCAAGGTAAACGAAGTCAATAGAGAATATTTATTCTTCCAACAACTTGATATCACACCTCGTCCTCCTGCAATTCGAACCTACAGTTTCAGCTTTCTTTGTAGCTGTAGTAACCCTAGAACTTCACATGTGAGAGAGATAGAGCCCAAAAACAAGATTTCTTTGACTTCTTTTTCCTTATAGACCTTCACTCCACCTTCCTTGCCTCTTCTAGCTTTAGATCAAACCGTTTCAAGAGAGATTGAACTTGATGATGAGTGAATGCCAAATGAGGTTGAACAACTTCCTTTATGTAGCCTTTCAAAGGAGTTGAATTCCCTCCTGTAGGTCGACTTGAAGCTTCTAGGGCCAATGTGAAGCTTCTAGGTTTCCAAAACTTTCTAGACTCACAATAAATTCTTTTACAAGATATATTTTACCCAAAAGAGTCTTATAAACATGATGTTGACTCTCTTGACTCATGACAATAAATCCTATGACCTATCAAACCCTAGAAGCATAAAAAACAAGCTTATACCTAGAATACCATCAATAAAGAGCGTGAAACCCATGCTTTAAAATAATAACTTTATTTTTCTTCTTTTCTTTGTTACATAAGATATATATTGAAATGAGTACAACAACAATTATGAAGACCAAAACTAGTTACATTTCCAACATATTGTAGATTGGCTTGTTTTAAACTTATAAGAGTATCATGGGTTTATTGCACCATCATCTCTCTCTCTCTCTTATTTTATAGAATTTTGTTGCAGACTTGCTTTGTATCTTATTGTCAAGCTATTTAATGGATTTTTTTAGCTCATTCTATACACTATGATGATCTCTGTATCTAGCATAGATTTATTTTGAAATGGATCTCTTAAGAAATGAGAAAAATATGCTTGGATATATTGTTAACTGATATCAGAAATTTAAAAAGAGTTTTTTCTACCATGGATCAGAGTTATTCAGAGGGGGTTGGATCCCTTAGATTCTGGTTCATTGTTGTTGTTGGGGTCAGGATGTGCTTGCAATCACCAATTAATATGTTTACACTCTCTATTATGTATTGTATTATGATCCTCGAATCTATGTATATTGACTTCACTAAATGAAGAGTGGAAAGAATCCCATTCTGAACTCCTTGCTAGTGTCACCCTCTTTCCAAGTAGCTAGGACCATTGTTCTATTGCTCGAATATTTTGATGTTGGACATCATCTCAAGCACTAGGTTCCATTTTCTGTTATTCTCACTAGGTTTCCATCACAGGGCTTGTGTTAGGATGGAAATTTTCTTGCGAGTTTTCTCCATGACTTCCATGTTCTTCTTCACTGTGCCTGTTATCATGTTGTTAAATGGCAATTTAAAATATTTTTCTACTTTTAAAAATGATGTATGAATCTTTTTGTTCTTTGGTATAGCAGTGAGAAAATAGAGGGTGCCTCTATGTCTTCTTATCCAACTACTTCCTTTTCTTGGCTACTGTCCTTTTATACTCTTCAAAGTTTGTCATTGTTGAGGATGGGATACATATGCAACCCTGTGGGTTTACACCTTTTCCAAGTTTCTGAAGTTGGTATTTCTCCTTTTTTCCTTCAAATACAAAATTTTTCTTTTCTAGGACAATAATTTTTTTTCTCTTGATAGAGCCAGTCAATCTCCTCTTCCTTGGCTAGGCCCACTGGAATTGTTTTCTAGCTTGTTTCCTTGGCTAGTCCCAACCTCTATTGATAGGTTTATCCATCAAGATTTTATGGGTGGAACTAGTGGCCAGTTGTTGGGGGCATGTATATTGAAGATATAAAAGGTTCTAGCGGGTTAGTTCTTAACAAAGGAGAATGTGATATGGTGTTCCAACATAGTTTCGTTTTCAAAGTGAAGGAAGTTGGGGTTCTAGATGGAAGAAAAGCCCTCCTAAAGCCCCTCTTTCCTCTTTAATGCTTGCATTACAACCCTCCCTGCAAAAATACTCAATACAAGTAAAAGATTCATGGCTAGGTTTGGTTTTTTATAGTAGAAAAATAGGTCTTTCAATTTTTATTATATGTCTTACTTTGTCTCTCTTTGGTACTAATTCTATTCCTCTACAATTGAACGAGAGAATCTTAAATGCTTACCTGACTTATAATTATGACTAGGCATTGGAACAAATGGTTGCTTGGGTGATCATGGTTTTATCCTTATTATTTATTCTTTCCAAGCCTATTATGTATGATTTCTTTTGGGATTTCTTGGGTCTTATTTTGGAGTGAGAATTAGCTTCTCTTCAATAGGTGGGAGGTTAGGATGTTGAGCGTTTCTAATTCTTGATACTACCCTAGGGTCCATCTCCTCCCTTGATTTTCCATTAGGAGTCTTTTGGCTAGTTTTACCCTTTGAAGGAGAGGACTTTAAGCAGTCTTGCATAGTGTTTTCTTTTCCTGCTAATATTTTCCCTCTTCAAGATCTGGTGGAAGCCTTTCCTTTAATCTTTCATTATTTGCTGGGATTGATTCTTCTGCCTAGGTTTTTTGTAATGTTGGGATTCGATGAGGATATTTTCTTCCTGAGTTTCCCTTGGTTTCTTGTAATGTTGGGATTTGTTGAGGTTCTTTTCTTCATGAGTTCCCCTGGTATTGATTTCTACTCTAAGGGTTGAAAATTTATTCAGCTTTCTACAGTTTCTTCCAAATTTTCCATACTTGTTGCATCAATTGTACTTGAAAGGAACTTGTTCGGAATCCATATTTTGGACATGGGCCCCATTTATTCCTTAGGGTTAAAGTTCAGGTCCTAATTTTTTAGGACCTTTAGGTAGATGCCATTGGATCCAAGTAACCAAGAATGTTGTCATCATATTTTATCCCTATCTTTCTTGGTTTCAAACCTAGAGGAGCACAAACCTTTGTTGCAATAATACGAATGAAGATATCCTTCAATAAATTAAGACCATCCATTCATTTTTCCATCCTTCCAGAAATTTGGGACTCCACCAGGTTCCTTTGAATTTCCCTATATTTCTAGATATCTCTTGGAGTCTTGGGGTTCTTTTTCTACACTTGACAAATAGGGACAAAGTTCCTTTCTCATGCTATCAATTTGTTGGAGACTTGAAGTCCATAACAACTTGAGCAAAAGGGAGAGGGTGTTAAGCCCCTCCCTTTGGGGACATGAATGTTGAATCTGAACCCTAGCAGAGTGTTCCCATTGTCTTTTGTCAAAATATATTAACACATGTGCACTTACAACATTTTAAAGTCATTTTATCCACACCCTGTTCCACTAGGCGTGGATAAAATTAGATTTAGTTTTCCATTTATTTAATTAGGTTGAAATCTAAGTGTGGTCTTTCATGATAAATTGTAATAAAATTAATTTGCAATGATTTAACTATTCATGCCACTAACAACCTGTCGATTCCTTTCCCTCACCAACACACAATTATGTGCATGATAATGACAACCTGAGCATTCCTTTGCCTCTAGATGATGGTAATGGAACTTGTACATGTGGCCTTTCCCTGTTGAAGTGTGATGGTATTCCTTGAAATTATAGATGTGTGATGCTAGTATGTGTTGAAATATGGAACTATCTAGGTTATATAATGGAAATATTTAGGCCATAAACTTATCTTATCTATTATTTAGGATATGTTAATTAATAAAATCATATAAAGATACCACTGAAATATTAAATTCATAGTAAGGAAACTTGCAAACTAAGACCCTAGATAGCTAGAAACTCAATAACTCTAAAAATTTTTGTAGGTATGTCAGATATACAAATCCATGGATAACTGAAAACTGTAAAAGTGGGAAAAAATGCCCACACCCTAACTCCTTAGTAATTTATTTACCATCATATAACCATTTTCTGCCTTCATTAGTCTACTGAGTGTGCCATGAAGGTATGTAGATTGTTACAGAAGTTGTTGTTGCTGCAAAGTCTACTCTTCACATTCCACCACAAAATAGTCATCACTGTTGCACCTCCTCCACTTTGATAATGATTATATGGATCTTCAAAACATGTAAACTATAACACTCCCTCTTGGTGAGGAACACACTGTGATATTATCACAATGTCTTAGACCTCTCCTTTGCTAAGGGCTTCAAAGAACATTGAATACCAATGAATTTGAAGGAATACAAACCAAGATAAATACCCCCTTTTGTTCTATCAAATCTCTTTTATAAATGGAAATAATGTAGCATATAACTGAAGTAAAAGTCTCATTGTGGTTAACTCTCTTTTTCTAAGAAAATCCTATTGCACCAATTCTAGACTTAGACAAATCAATGCTAACATCAACTGCATGCTTAGAATCAATCATTGATTCCATAGTGGGTTCTAGAGAAATATCCCAAATGGCATCCTACCATACCTCCTCTACTTGTGCTACCTCAACACCAGAAAGGTTTTCCTCCATCATAAAATCCACCATGCTTGCTCTACATATGCCTCCTTAAAGCTGGCAGAATACCCATCCATCATGATATCTCACCATGCCTCCTTTGAAATCTCTTCAAGGCTGGAAGGGTACTACTCCATCATGGAATATTGCCATACTTTCTTTGCATGTGCCTCCACAAATCTTGGAAATCAGTGTAGATTATTAAAAAAAATTCAAGGACCTATCATAGGTTTAGTGTCCCTATCTCAGTCAACAAATTCACTTCAATCCCTGGAGAAAGCAACCTCTCATATGTCCCAAACCTATCATAAGTTAAGTAAACAACACTCCAGTCACTGCAGCTTCCCTTGGCATCACACCCATTGACCTCTTACAGGTTTTAGGGCCTATGACAGGCATAGATAAATTTCAATCATTGAAACGAGGGCACCACACATGAAATTCTCCAACAACTCCCTCTCTTATGCAACATCCCATTCCCTAAATGGATCCTTGAAGATTTTAGATAAAATTCTTTGTACAAATCACTCAAATCATTGGAGTATCATGGGAATCTCACCCACGAATCTTTTATAGGTTCAGATTGCTTCAATTATTAAAGACTTGGGTGCCACAAAAACTAATCCCTTTGACTATTCTTTCTCATAGGCAGTGCTGCACTCCATATATGGATATTGGAAGATTTTAGATGACATGCTGTTGTAGAACTTACTCATAACCTTGTGCCACAACATTGTCATCACTGTTGTGTCTCCTCCCCTGTCATCATGATTGTATGGATTTGTTGAAGTGAGCCACGTTGAAGGAAACACATCCATAACAACATGTAAAATGATAATTTAAAGTTAATTGAGGATATGTTAACAAATAAACTCATATAAAGATACTTAAATTTAGGATATGTTTAAGTTTAAGATACAAACACACTCTCTTGAATTTAATAGTGAAATTTTTCTAGATTTCATTGTTTCAAATTACATTGTCTTCAAATTTGAACACAAACATGAAACTTGTGACTATGGTAGCACCTTATAATATAATAATATGATCCCTAGACTATATCTACCATATTACCCTGACAACAAGGAGGATGTGGCCCCACCCGACATTTCCATTTCGTATATAGAAAAAACACGTTTTGTAATTACTAGTCGTAGGTTCTAACTTCCATAGTCATTAAATCCAATGACCAATATACACCTTAGGTTTTTGTTTTTCTCAAAGTTCTCTGACATTTTATATGTTCAAACTGATCTTAAATTTGAATTTTATGTCATTTTTGAAGACTAGCTTAAGTGTTTACATGTCACGATTTGTAATTATTAGTTGTAGGTTCTAACTTCCATAGTCATTCAATATAATGCCCAATATACAACTTAGGTTTTTGTTTTTCTCAAAGTTCTCTGAAATTGTATATGTTCAAACTGATCTTAAATTCTAATTTTATGTAATTTTTGAAGACTAGCTTAAGTGTTTACATGTTTTGTTTGGCAATAATTTTCCCTTTGTTTTAAATGTATTTATTTAAAAGAGAAGTATGTTTGTTTCTATTAGTCTAATCTTTGTTTATACGTGGTATGGAAATTGAAGTGGACCATATTTGTTTTTCTCACCACTGAAGTGTCTTTGATTCCTTTGGGGTTTAATACAACTTAGGTTTATATTTTTCTCAGAGCTTTCTGACATTATGTATGTTCAAACTAATCTTATATTCTAATTTCATGTCATTTCTTGTAAAGACTAAGTGTTTATTTTGTTTTGATTGGAAAGAAGTTCCTTTTGGATTTATATGTATTTGTTTATAAGAGAAGTATGCACTCTTCTTTTAATATAAACTTCTTGGATATGTGGTTTTGACATTGATATTTGTTTTTCTCTTTCCTGAATATTCTTTGCTTTCTTTGGGGTTTATGCCTCAGGAAGTGAAAAGAGCGTAATCTTTTTTTGTTCCCACTGACACATTTTAATTAGTAGATTGAGATTTGATTCTTGGATAGCGAACATGCTTTAATATTTGCAAGAGAAGAAAATCCTCATTGACCTATATGTTTGGTTTTTTTACATTATTGGGATAGATTATTGGAAATGGGAGTGTTAGGTAGCCATTTTCAAAACTATTAAAGGAATCACTAAACACAACAATACTTGATGAGTAATATTCTCATCATTCTCTAAATCTAGATCATAACTAATATCATTGCATATTTTTTGATCTCCCTTTTGTTTGTTTCGTAGGAACTCTGAATATTTTTTCGAGAGTATTTTTTGATGCACCGAAATTTTTTCTAGGTTAAGAACTCCACCAAAAGGTTGGAAGGCTAAACCCACTCTCTAACCATGCTGGTTGTATCTTATATATGATAAAATTCTAGTCCATTGATATGTTTAGACTTACTTTTTACATACACTACACTCTCCACTCCACTGTAAGGTTGGAATGCTAATCTGCACAACAATCATGGTTGGTGTACCTTACATAGGATTAAATTGATCTCCCTTTTGTTTGTTTCCTAGGAACTCTTAATATTTTTTCGAGAGTTTTTTTGATGGACCAAAATTTTTTCTGGGTTAAGAACTCCAGCAAAAGATTAGAAGGCTAAACCCATTCTCTAACCATGCTGGTTGTATCTTACATATGATAAAATCCCAGTCCATTGATATGTTCAGACTTACTTTTTCCATCCACTACACCCTCCACTCCACTGTAAGTCTACATAACAACCATGCTTGGTGTACCTTACATAGGATTAAATATCATAATCCATTTATATGACCCACTTTAATTTTCCCATACACTATGCCTTCATTCAAGGAAAGTTTCCATAAAGTAACTATTTGTTCAAGGTGTTAAATATGTAAAACCTCCTTGCAACCTCCAAACCTCGAAGTTATTTAAAATCATGTCTATGTTAGACTGCAGGCCAAATCCCTCATAACCTGCAGTTCAGGTCTTATATTTCAGGCTTCAACCAGTAGGTTGGCTTCAATTCCATTACAGGCTCTATTCACCTTATGAAGAACAATTTACCTACCATGCTTGGGGGAAATTAACATTTATCTTTTGCAAGTGTTTCCTCGGACTTACCTACTTCTCATGCAAACATAGAGAAAAACCCCTTCCCTTGTACCCTGCGATCTTTTTTGCTACATGATGTTGTTTAAGCATTATGATGCCTCCCAACACTAATGTGATGAGCTATAGATAGTTCAAAATCAATGTCCTAACTCCTGACTCCTGAACATGACATTTGACTAACTATGATATTAGTACGAGTTTTCCCTATTTGTTATTATTAACAATGCAAGTTTAGTTTTAACAATTTTATTATATTTATGGTTCTATTGGAATAGATAGTCTATTGGATGTTTTCAATTGACTAATACCATATTTCATTCTTGATAGCTCTTGAAAATTTTAATGCTACTTGTATGATGATATACTCAAAGTTTGAAGAACAATGTAAAATTTAAATGATTTGGGCAGGCTAAAATTTAAAACCCTTGTGAATCTAGTTGATAAGTAGATTTTAGTTAAACTTCAAACAAGCACTTGTTAGTGTCTTGTTGCTTGTTATCTATCTCAGATGTAAATATCTACCTTGGTGTTATGGATATGACATGTATTGGAAAATGAGGTCATATAGATACTCACATACAACTTCAAATCTTATTTGCGATCCCTCTGGAAAACATTTTTGTAACTTCCAAGTAGAAGAGGGAAATCCCAAGTCAACCAGCATTTTAATAGTTTTAATAATTCTTATGGGGTTTCAATGTCATAATCCAATGTTATTGGGGGTGGGATTTGGTTCAATTATTGCATAGCAAACCTGGATACGATGTTGATGTGATTTTAATAACCAAAGCATACAATAAATGGTTAAACAAGTTAACATATGTTTAAACCCTGATGATGGATCCCATTTGGGATTCGAAACGTTGGTGTAAAAATTCTCTTACTGTGGATTCTCCGATCAAAGATTCGAAAAGCACACACCACAGATCTCTGAAATCGAATATTTTACTTTTGAGGTAGATAGAGGTCATCTGGGTATCACCATTCTTTTGCATGTTCATTATGTTTTCTTTTCTTCAGAACATGTTGCATGCAAATTTTCAACACTAGAGGCATGGTTTTCAAAACTAGTTTTGCTAGTCTTAATTTATTTCTGGTTCAAGTAACTATTACATATAGGCATATGGTGGTGCAATTGTTGGTCAGGGCTTCCATTCAGACAATGATCCAAATAATACAACTGCAAGTGGATGTGTTTTTAAGGTGTATATTTCTTTTTATTATTCACTTTTGGACTCTTTCATATAGATATTTGTTTGTGGCTTAGATCCAAATGCGACAGATGAAGATTTGAGGCATGTTTTTTAAGGCACATGGAGAGATTGTGTATGTGAAAATACTAGTGGGAAAAGGATGTGGTTTTGTACAATTCACTAGAAAATTTGGCTTTTGTTACTTATTGGTAGAGTTGCATGTGGTGGTAGTCTATAATTATTTGCATAACACTTAATTACAAGTTAAAAATGAAACACAACATTATTAATCCATCTTAATTAAAATGAAATATAGCATTATGATAGCTCTATTTTATGGAATAAGAGCTATAATGGAAATCATGTCGAAAATAAAAAAGAGTATTTGTTACAAATCCTAAGTTATATATGAATTTTGAAGTCGGATTTAGTACTTTTCTACCATCTTAATGATTTTAATTTTTAGATAATTGTGCATTAGGTCCTTTGCCAAGGAAGCTTTGCAAAAGTTACATGGTACTGTTCTTGGTCAACAATCCATTTTCCTTTCTTGGGGTCGATCTCCAACAAATAAGTAGGCAAGTTTGTAGCATATTTTGTTCATTTTCATTCAGATGTCTTTTTGAATTATTACTTTGATTGAAAATAATTTTCGTTTTTAGCTTTCTCACATGCATATACATGTTTTTCTGTAGGCTGCAAGCTGAGGAGTGAGGCCTCAACCATATCCAAATCAATTGAATGGTGGTGATGATTTATTGTAGGCTACAAGCTGGGGAGTGAGGCCTCCACTATATCCAAATCAATGGAATGGCGGTGGAACTTATTACGATTATAGTCAAGGATATGAAGCTGATGGTTACTCTCCTTCAGCCAATATCCAATTATGTATGGTATGGTGGCTTTCCTAGTTATGGGACTTGTTGTCACTTGTCATACCCTCTCATAGTTATATCAATTGGTCCTATTTTTCATGCCTAATACAAAAGAGGATAGGTGCAATATTGGTTAGCCAAAGGAAGAGATTAAGCTCGAAAACCAAAGGGAAAGACAAAAAGGGAAGGTTGAAGTCTGAAATCTAAAGGAAGAGCCGAAGTCCGAAAGTTGAAGGGAAGGCCAACCATCGAAACTCGATATCAAAACCTTAGAGCAAAAGGCGTATCAGGACATCGAAGGTTGGAACTAAGGGACCTCAGTGATCTATTCAAAGACATAATCAAAATGGAATATTGGAGCAGGTAGCAGGAAGGAAGGTATATCAAGACCCAATATTGGAACCTCAGAGCTATCTAATTTCAGAGCCTAGAGATTTCGGAGATTGGAGTTTCATAAATCCTTAACAAATGAAATTCTTTGAAAAGTGCCAAAGTTGCAGAGAAAGGGAATTACAAAGAAAACCAAAGGAACTAAGGACCCTTTCTCTCTCCCCTGGAGGACACATGGCAGTTGGTGATTAGCCTTGAGAAGTTGATGAGGCATATGACATTAGCATGAAGGGGTGGTATAGGACACAGGGAAGTCATTTTTAGCATTTTTTAGATGGTCTAGTGGGGTAAATTCGTATGACACATGTCACTTCAAAGGAGAGCTACGTGGCGATAATGACATCATTTCAGAGGTTAGTTTTTTGGAGGATGGAGTTTTGGTAACTCATGTCAAATTGTTTTACGGAAAAGTTTCGATGAGAGGGGCTTCGGCGAAGACTGACACATGGTCATGAGATATCCAAAGAACCCAAACTGGAGAGAAGATTTAACACTTAGGTGCTATGGAGAGTATCAGAGGTCGGAGATTTCAGAACCTCTCTCTATTTACATTTGATAAAAGTTACGTTTGTGGGAAGCTTCGATGTTGGATAACGATTGGTCATATGGACTCAAGGGGACAAAGGCATATAGTAGGCTTCAACAACTAATGCTATAAAGATGCCACATGGAAAGTGTTTCGAAGGCCAGTTTTCGTGGGGAGGAGACATCGTAACTCCATTCTAATTACAATTTGAAAAAGTTAGGCTGAGATGTGCCTCTGATGTGTTGGTGGCACTTGGTTATGGAAACCAGAAGAACCAAGGGCAGAGAGTGATTAAAAAGGGAAATAGGCCCCCAACAAGATCCTAAATGCTTTAGCACCCAAGCACCAAGCCACTAGTTGCAGCACCCGATTCCATGAGAAAGAAACAGGAAAAGGGGCTAAGAAAAAATGAGCTAAAGGTGAGCACGGTAGTGTTATATTGTAACACATTTTTAATAAAGTTAAGAGATGTATTGGGCTCCGATAGTGTAACACAGAGGTAATAAAGGATGGATGGGTCGGTCGCTAAGTTGCATAACACCTCCCAACACCACCATATCAAACCATGACTAGCTCCAAAGAGGGGATTCAAGCAATTAAAGGGAGAAAGCAACAAGCGAATTGGCCGATAATTGTGGAGGAATACAATGGCAGAGGCATGGCCTGACCAGAGGAAATTAGAGGAATCAACATTAGAGATATTTTGTTGTGTCAATCATGACACTTCATGTTTTTCATGTTTGATTAATTTTCTATTTTCAAGAAAAGAATCAAGTCTATTACGCAATCATTAGGACAACTAGGCTAATCACATGCTAAGACAATTGTGTAGTTCAATAGCATAGGAAGATATTTTGTAAGTGGTCCTTATTTTTGGTTCTCCCTATAAAGAGGGAGGAAAAACTCATTACAGGAGTTCCCAAATTCTGCTTTTAGAGGTTCCAGATTCTCGGTTGATGGGTTCTGAACTCTATTTTCAGAGAAGGTTCCAAGTTTAATTCTAATTTCTTGTTCTTGAGGCTATTATTGTTTTGCACATTTTCGTTAGTTTGGGCCCGTGATATGTATTTCATTCTTGAAGAATAATGAATATTTTTTCTGGTGATTCTAAGCACTGGAACATGTAGTATGTGTTCTTCCCTTGTATGTCACTTCATGTGCGTTTTTATTCATCAGAAATTGTGTAATTTTTAGCTACTAGATTCACTCATAAATCATATATTTACTTATGCTATGTCATAGCAGACAATACCTGTGAGATTTCATATTTACTATGTTATATTATAACAAAAAGTACCCGTGAAATGTTGATTTGGAACCCTTAAAATGCGCTCCATAATTTCTGCACTTCATTTCCTGATTCTTTCATGATTCTACTGGGATTTACTACTTAGGATGTTGGGTCTGTCCAACCCTCTGTACTGAGTTCCTTCCTTATATTTCTCCTTCCCGTATTTACTCCAACAACTTGTTAAGCCACATTTACTGTGTGTAGGCCACTAGACCTGAACTTTTATTCTTGGGAATGATCTATATTGTTGATGTGTATATTTGAATCTGCCTCTGAGAAAGGTAATTTAACCAGATTTAAGTCATTTTATATTTATCTCTTGAGCATCATTGAATTATCTTCAGGAGACACCAAGATGTCCTAGGCATTAACCTCTCCTCAATTCGGGGGTTGTCTCTAGAAGCTACAACATCTTCTGGTGCCATTGCTGGGATGAATCAAAATATTTTCCCTTGGTACAACACTTGTACACCACTTGGTTAGGTGGGAAAAAGGGGGCGTGGGTTGAAGACCTCTCACCTTGGTGACTCCACTATTTAATTTTGTGTTTCATCACCCTGGCTTTCAAAAGGCCTCACACTCATTTTGAAACTTCTCAGTAGAAAACTCCCCCTATATTCGACCCTGAAAAATCACATCCAGAAGGGTTTGGAAAGAGAGGACCCCCATTACTCTATCTCCTGTAATCTATTTTCATGAAGTGTCGACTTCCAGCTTTCATAAAGTTGAGATAAACTACTCTGAGTCCTCTTTCAAAGCCTTAGAATATTTAGAATAAATTTTCCAAACCATTGTTGCCAACAGTTTGGTTCATTTCCCTCTAAAGTTAAATTTGAAGAAGATCTTGTTAGTTTTCCTCCTCTCAATTCCCTACTTGCCTAAAAACTGAAGAAGTTAAAGATATCCTCATGAATAGTCCTGCTCAGAGCATTGATAGCACTTCATCTCAACTCCATATAGCCATAATCCATACAGCTCTGTAACCAGGCCCCATGGTAAATATTCTACCACCTCCATTACAAAACATGGTTGTCCCTAGTTTTCTACTTAATAGATATGCTCCACTCAACTTGCCACAACCTCTAACTGGTATGCCACAACATTACCTTAAACTCATACCAAGGGTCACCGGAGAGGATGATGTTGCAGCCCAAAAGCATATAGACACTTTTTGTGCATTTGCTAAGAATCCGAATGTATAAAATTTGGATGTAGTACTGAGACTCTTTGTTCAGTCCTTGGATGGAGAGGCTAGGAAATGGTTCAAGACTCTACCAAATGCTTCAATTAAAACGTGGGAAGAGATGGAGAACCTTTTAATGCATAAATGGGGGGAGAAAAGTGACTATGGTTATATGCTTACAGAGTTCAATGCAATGAAGAAAAAGCATAATGAAGATGTTTCATAATTTATAAGGAGGTTTAATAAATTATATAATAGTCTTCACGCTGAAATTAAACCTCCATAGACTACTGCCAAAGTGGGTTTTTGCTAGAGCCTTTGAACCAGAGTTTGGGTTTACCCTTAGAGAAATAAAGTCTTGTACTCTGGACCAAATCCAAACAGATGCCCTGGAAGTTGAAGAAAATTTCGCCTCTACTTGAAGGTGGAAAGGGAAAGTTGAATATGGTGATGTGAGGAGAGGAAAGGAAGAAGCCAACTCTTCAGGCCATGTAAAGGAAACTCAAGAACAAAAGTTAGAGGAGATGAACAAGTTGATAAGGATTTTTTCTAACAAATTGGTAAAACTAGAGTTGGAGAACAAAAATCCCCCTCGACAAATCCAACCAACTCCTAACATAAATTTTAATCCTTAATACTGGAGGCCACCTTTGCAGCTCTTGCAAAGGGAGAGAAAGGATCAACAATATCATATTCAACCTCCTCTGTACCTAGAAGATGATCCTGAATAGAACATTGAAGAAACCATAGAAGTTCAAGAAAATCAGTTCTCTTCTCTCTTAGAGGGAGAAAATGAAATAGAAGCCCATGAAGGAGAAGGGGATGCTTTGGAGGCCCCATTGGATGATGATGAGATAGACAATTATTGTAAGCATTTTTTTGACTTCATGCAAGCCCAGTTGCACAAGAAATATGATCTTAGGTCATCTAGGAAAAGGTCTAGGGGGCAAGATCATAATGAAGAAACTCTTCATCCAAGTTCCCCTAAGCCAAAAAAGGGAAGAGACCACTCAACCCTGTCCCACCAACCAAGAAAGAATCTTCCCATCCCATTCCAAGTGAATTCAGAGCCTCCAAAATAGAGCAATTTCCCCCATAGATGAAGCCAATATGTAATGAGGACAAAGAGTCTACTGAGTCTACTAAAATTTATTAGAATCCCTCTGCCTTTAGTCTCCAAAAAGAGTTAGAGAAAGTAAAGATAATTGTCTGTTTGATTGAATTGAAACAACCCTAGTATAAATCTCAAGTGTCTCAATTTATGAGTTCACCCACCACTACCCCCTTGCAAGATAGCCCAAACCTTCAAGAAGAGAGGCCTATGGTTGTGTTTGGACCCCATTGGAGGAGCATGATCCTTCCACTCCTCCATTCTATATCACCTTGGTAACTCATGATCTGCTACTACATAATTGTATGCTTAAATCATTTGTAATGGAATAGTTGGGACTACAGATAACAAAACCATACAAAGATCTATACTCCTTTGATTCCAAAAGAGGAAAAGTGTTAGGGTATGATTAAGGATCTATTGGTCAATTTGGCTCAAATTACAGTAAAAAGTGTAGTGATGGACATTGTAGTTGCTGACATCCCTGCAAGATTTGTTATGATTTTGTCTAGATCACGGGGAATGAAAATTGGGGGGTCCATTAAACTGGATTTAACATATGCTACCATTCTTGTGTTTGGTGGAGAGGAGCAACAGTTATATAGGGAATCCAGATTCATGAAGACAGTTACAAAAGTAGGTTGTGTAAACAATGCTCCTGTGTATGGTAAAGATAAGGATTTTTCTTGTCTTGTATTAGAAGAGGATGATCAAATCATGGGAGATACCCAGGTCGAGTGTTTTGCTTAGCTGAGTGAAAAATGATTGGAACATGATAAGGTATGGAAATTGTATTTTGATGGTGCTTATTCTAGGGAAGGAAATGGGGCAAGTGTGTTATTGGTATCTTCATAAGGCATCTTGATCTCTCTCTCTTTCAAGTTGGAGTTTGAAGCCACAAACAATGTTGCTGAATATGAAGCTTTGATGTTGGGGCTGCAAGTTGCTAAAAATATTAACATTGGGTTCTTGAATGTGTTTGGGGATTTAGAGCTGGCGGGGAAGAAAATAAAAAATCAATGTCAAACCAAGCATCCAAGATTGAAGTCCTACATGAATGAATTATGGGATTTGATTGAAAACTTTTTCTTCGATTTCAATATTCAGTTTCTTCCCAGGGAGCATAATAGGATGGAAGCCTCCTTGGTCATCACTACTAGCAATTTTAAGCCTCCCCAAAATCCCTTGCTTAGATATGAAGTCGAGGTCAGGTACAGGCCGTCAGTACTAGATAATGTAAAGTAATGAAAGGTGTTTGAGGATGAAGAACAAATCAAGCAATTCATGGAGGTCGTTGGGGAATTATCAAACTTGGTGATTGATCAGGATGATGAGGAGATTGTTGGCACTATGGCACTGATTTAGAGCTATGGCACAAGTGTTGTCCTTGATGGCAACTCTCTTTGGTAACAAATCTCAGTCCAGGCTTTCAGAATGAAGAAAAAGACATATACACAGGTTCATCTAGACGAAGACGCATATACACGCGTGTTAGACGTTACAAAGGCGCATATGTGTATACACGCACTTTCACGCAAAGAAAAGCACGTATATGTTGGAGAACTTACCTTTGGTCCGTGGTAGTTAGTCCTTGGTATTTGAACCTATGGTTTTGGATGTGTTTTCTTGTTCGTATGAGGATTTAAATAATTTTGAAATCTCTATCATAAAACACAAAATTCCTTTAAAAAATATTGAATCCATATAAACAAAAGCTCATGCAGATTAATCCTCTGTTGCTCCCATTAATTAGAAAGGAGGTGAAGAAATAGTTACAGGCCAAGATAATTGTGCCTTTGAGGTACTTAGACTGGGTAGCAAATTTAGTCCCAGTTAGGAAGAAGAATGGGGAAATAAGGTTGTGTGTATATTTCAGAATTTTGAATAAAGCCTCGTTGAAAGATAACTATCCTCTGCCTAAAATGGATTACATTCTACAAAAAGTGGTAGGGTCTACTCGGATGTCCATGATGGATGGTTTCTATGGATACAACCAAGTCGTTATACACCTTGGGGATTAGAAGAAGACACATTTTACTACACCTTGGGGAACTTTTATGTATTCTAGAATGCCTTTCGGCCTCATAAATGCTAGAGCTAAATTCCAAAGAGCGATGGATATAACATTTGTGGTATCACAAATTTGATACATTTATATGGGGAATTGGCTTCACCAGAAGCAAAGCAAATCACTGTGTGTATTTTAAATTAATTCATGACCATGTTATTTATCTGGTATTGTATGTGGATGATATGTTGCTGGTTGGAAATGACAAAGAAATTATCCAGGATTTGAGGACCCAATTGTCCTCCAAATTCGACATGAAAGATCTCGGTGCTGCAAACTATATTTTGGGCATGGAAATTAAAAGAGATCGGGCAAAGAGGAAGCTCTAGTTAAAACAAAGGAAGTATGTCGAGACAATATTGCAGAGGTTTAATATGCAGGATAGTAAACCGGTGAAGGTTCCTA